>LQNS02001154.1:6346017-6375321 GCA_001587735.2 Parhyale hawaiensis
AGTGCTAAATCCTGTGACTCGCATTTGAGAAAAGTGCTAAATCCCATGACTTGCATTTGAGAAAAGGGCTAAATCCCGTGACTCGCATTTGAGAAAAGGGCTAAATCCTGTGACTCGCATTTGAGAAAAGTGCTAAATCCTGTGACTCACATATGAGAAAAGGGCTGAATCCCGTGACTCGCATTTGAGAAAAGTGCTAAATCCTGTGACTCGCTTTTACGAAAAGTACTAAATCCCGTGACTTGCATTTGAGAAAAGTGCTAAATCCTGTGACCATTTATCAAGACAGTTTGGTCGTGGCCAAATTCCTCTATAATATTGTCAATTCTATGGGTATTTCTGAGATTTTTTCGGCCCATATCTTAGCCCCGCCCACTACCTGTATATAGATAAATCTCAGAAATACCCATAGAATCGGCCTTAATAAAATGGTCAGACTATTGCTTTTCATAGCAATGCAATATGTTTATATTTTTGCGTGCCTTACATATACTCACATCATTCATACGAGAGAATGTGTCACTCAGATACGTTAAGTTTTGGTTGAGTACTGTACTCGCGGTTCCAATTCTTTGAGCAGATCTCAGTGCCATTCCTCCAGAAAAACCACGCGTTCTCGCAATTCTAAGAAGTGGGTTGAAACTCTCCCAATTAAGAACCAGAGAGCTTCTGAGTGGAAAAATAAAACTGTATCTTCACTTCAAAGATCTTCAGAGCACAACTACCGATTCAGTTGATTGTATTTACAGAATTATCAAGGACTTTCTACAATTTTGAAGACAAGGTTTTTGATGCCAAGACATAGCAATGAAGGGAACAGTGAGTACCTCGCAAGTGGAGAATCTTCGGTTGCATCTTTGGAAAAAACCTATATGTATTACCAAGCGTAGCAGGAGCGCATCAGTGCACATAGAGCCAATACTTTGAATATCCAATTCATTTTTTAGCATAAAAGTCTTCAATAAACTAAAACACATCTTTTAATTTGGAGATTATTTTAAGTTCTTCACAGAAAGGCAAGTTCTCCTTCATGGTACCATCTTCGACGTGCCCCACAATTGCAATAAGTTGACTGCAATGCGGAGCATCAATCGTCTCGTCTAACTGGAGGGAGATTTTGTGGGGACTAGCCTTAATATTTAAATTAATTTATTTTAAAATAATATCTAAGCTCTTTTACAATAGTATGAGGTTTCTTAATGCTACTTGGTAAGAGGCCATCAACAGTGGTATGTCGCTAAGATTTATCCTGGCCCACATGACTGGCAGCGCCATGTCGGTTGTCGACTTGTTTTTCCGGCATAGATTGCTTCAAATTTGCATTATAAACCACAGTTTGATTGAGCATGCAGTGACGCTTCTGTAAATCCTCAGCCTTTGTAGTACAGAGCAATAGGAATTATTTAATAAAATTATAAATGTACGATATAATTGTACGATATTCCTTCTCTTTTATGTGTATGATGAATGCCTTAAAAGATGCCTTAGTGGTCTCTACGGTTACTTTTGAGGCTATAAAAATGCCTTAGTGGTCTCTATGGTTACTTTTGAGGCCATAACGATGCCTCAGTGGTCTCTATGGTTACTTTTGAGGCCAAAACGATGCCTTAGTGGTCTCTACGGTTACTTTTGAGGCCATATAGACGCCTTAGTGATCTCTATGGTTACTTTTGAGGCCATAAAGATGCCTTAGTGGTCTCTATAGTTACTTTTGAGGCTATAAAGATTCCTTAGTGGTCTCTAAGGTTACTTTTCAGGTCTTATAGATGCCTTAGTGGTCTCTATTGTTACTCTAGAAGCCTTAAAGGTGCTTTAGTGGTCTTTAAGGTTACCTTGCAGGCCTTACAGGTGCCTTAGTTGTCTTTAAGGCTACTGTGAGTGCCTTAGAGGTGTCTGAAGTTACTTTGGAAGCCTTAAAGGTACCTTAGTGGTCTATAAGGATACTTTGGAGGCTTAAAAGGGCCTTAGGCACCCAAAGTAGCCTCAGAGATCTTGAAGGCACCCAAAGTAACCTTAGGGCCACTAAGGCACCTTTAATGCCTCCGAAGTAACCTTAGAGACCACTAAGGCACCTTTAAGGCCTCCAAAGTAAACTCAGAGACCACTAAGGCACCTTTAAGGCCTCCAAAGTAACCTTAGAGACCACTAAGGCACCTTTAAGGCCTCCAAAGTAACCTTAGAGACCACTAAGGCACCTTTAAGGCCACTCATGCCTTACTCCTGATGTCCTCGGCTGCAGGCGACGCTGCCGAAGAAATAGAGAAATGTTGCCAGAAATGTTTGCCAGATGTGGTGCGGGAAATGCTTGCCAGATGTGGTGCGGGAAATGCTTGTTGTCGCTGGTTTGTGACCGATGTGGTTACATGTTTTCCCTGGGAAATGTTTTGGAGCTGAAGTTTTTGTAAGCGTTTGTTGCTGGCTGCGTGTGGGAAATGCTCACTATTTATTGAGAAATATTGGATGCTTGCTATTTGCTTCAAGTGTCCGTAACTGGATATTTTTTGGGTTATATTGCTGAGTATCTGTAGGGAAATGGTGGCGAATGCCTCTTGGTTGAGAAATGTTTGTTTTTGACTGCTTGTGAACAAAAGTTTGCGGACGGACAATAGGTGCCAAATTATTGTTATTCGGTGAAGGATGTTTGTTGATAGCCAAATGACAGTTGATTGCTGGTTGTTGGCGAATGTTTGTTGATGACTGTTTGTTAACAAATATTTGATGATGACTATTTTTAATGAAATATCTTTTATTAAGAACACAATACCTATGTTCACAAATACGCTAACAAGTATAAAGTAACTAAACTTTCCACTATCAAAGAGGCCAAGTCACATGAATAAGTGGCCACGCTCAAGGAAAATAAATTTACGTGGATACACGCAGCCCACACCTGCAGTCATGATTGGCACTAAACAACTCGTTCTCAGACCAAAATAAAGATAATGAAAAATAGGTAAACAATTTACTGTAATGCTACAGAGAATTTGCCAGTAACTCAAGCAGCGCCCAGTAGTGTTCGATCGAAAACCGGTTTTTCATGAATGTCAGAATATAGAGTACCGATATATGATAACTAGCGTGTGACATTAGGGCTAGTGACAGTAATAGAATTATAAATTACTTTTTATCCTGAAACTCAGTCACTAATATAACAACAGGCTCTAGTAAAGTCCTAGTGTACCTCGAGTAATGTATCATCATATGACTTAAGAGGCTAAAATTAAAAGGTACAGTAAAAACAGAGAAGAAAGACAATAAGTAAACTTTGTTAAGTCTGCCTGAAGCAACAGAAAAAAGTAAAGAAGTACTAAATAATAGGTACTGCCGCTAGAGGTCACTCCTATCATGTAGGTCATTCCTATCATGTAGGTCATCCCCCACGTACAGAATCCTTACCCATCGCTGCTTGAGGGCCGAACTCTGATAATTTGGGCCAGAGCAAATTTCATGTAGCAACGAGTTATCAAATGTTTGTTGATGGTTATTTATTGACAAATGTTTGTTCATTGCTGATAGCTGAGATATGTTCATTACTGGCTAAATTATTGGAAATGCCAGGTCCTGTTTGTAGCTGGCATGCACGAAATCTTTGTCACTGGTTTCGCTTCATATCTGTTGGTGCCTATTCCGGTCAGCATTTCGCTAGTTGCTATCTATTTAAAAATGTTTGTGCTTGCTTGTTTGAAAGGCTTGTTGACATTTTTTGGGAAAATCGTTACAATCTGTTTATTGAAAAATGTTTGCTGTCCTTGTTGCTTCACCACAAGCCAGCTTTCACCCACTTTCTTTTGAGACTAGTCGTATTTCCAGGTATAACTGTAGTTTATCATTTAACTTTCAAGATCAATCAGTTTTTGAACTTGAGGGCGGCAGAATCTTTCACTGAGAGTAATTATTTTTGGACTGAAAGACCCCTCACCATACTTCTATCTCCTTTACTTGAGGAAATCGCTATTCTTTTCGGAAAACTACGTAAACTCAATTCGCTGTCTGTGACGCTGTCGATCTTTCTTGAAACATAGAGAAATAACTGCATTTTTCTTCTGGCGATTAATCACCTTTCCTCATCATAATCACGCTCTACATTTAGTAACAATCATTATTCTCTTGTAAGTGTAATCACCTCCTTTGAGATTGAGTGATCACAACTCGTTTCTTCAGAACAATCACCTTCTGCAAAAGCGAACTATCGCCATCCTCCTTTTATGGGTAATCACTTTCTCCAGTAGCGGCCGATCACCTTCCTTTCCCGAGAGTAATCACCTTCTCCACTGACAGACAATCACCTCCCTGCGCCAGCTAAAAAAAATCACCTTCCTTTCCCGAGCCAGCACCTAATCCATCAACAATCACCGCACTTGAATAGCGGAGCTGCTATCCAGGAAATTAATTTAGCCTTGCTCCAGCTAAGAAATTGCGCTAAAAGGCAAAGAAAATAAATATATAGGGAAGCAAAGGAAATTAATTGGAATGAGAGAATTAGATGAAATCTCCAGCAGTGGAAATGCCACCGTCTTGCTTATTTCTAAAGGAAGATTTTGTAGCACACGTGATGTAAGATGCTTGGCGTAGCACACATTGCGTACTACATATGGTGTCACACAAATGGTGTAGCACACGTGATGTAGTATTCTTGGCGTAGCACACATGGCGTAGTACAAATATTGTAACATACATGGTGTAGCACACGTGATGTAGTATGCTTGGCGTAGCACAAATAGCGGAGTACATATGGTGTAACACACGTGGTGTAGCACACGTGATGTAGTATGCTTGGCGTAGCACAAATAGCGGAGTACATATGGTGTAACATACATGGTGTAGCACACGTGATGTAGTATGCTTGGCGTAGCACAAATGGCGGAGTATATATGGTGTAACATACATGGTGTAGCACACGTGATGTAGTATGCTTGGCGTAGCACACATGACGTAGTACATATGGTGTAACACACATGGTGTAGCCCACGTGATGTAGCATGCTTGGCGTAGCACACATGGCGTAGTACATATGGTGTAACACACATGGTGTAGCACACGTGATGCAATTCATATGGCATAAGGCCATCACCCGGGGTGAGGGCTAATTTCATCGCTGTCATTTTTGACAGCCAGTTTGCTCTAGAGTTTGGCATTTTTCAGATCTAGGTCAAACCACCAGACTCAATACAAGAAATTATGAGCATTGCTCAATTCCTTCTCCCTCTTTTTGGGTAAATAGACAAATTTCAACGCCGTCAGTTTTGATGGCCAGCGAACTCTAAATTGTTGGTTATTTCCACATCTCAGTCAACCTAACTGACAGCCTAAAATAATTATTTTTATGACCTAACTCCTTCTGTCTCTTTTTATGAAAATAGACAACAAAAGCCATCGTTGTCATCTTTGAACCGGACGACTAACATCAAAAAACCGTAACCAGTGTACATCCAGTTGGGTGGTCTGAGGGACGTTTTTTTAAATATATATGAACATTGCTCAACTCCTGCTCTTTTTGGGTGGACAGACAAATATATATATATATATATATATATATTATTATATCTTTCACAATCATGGATCTGAAAGGGATCTTTTTTTACATATAGACGAGTCTCGGATCACGAAATGATCCCTAATTTTGAGGGGTTCTGGATATCTTTANTGAAGATTACTTTTAACACAATAAGTAATTCAACTAAGCCTACTTCTAATAAGCCAAGTGATACAGCTCAACTCACTCCTGAAACAAAATAAAAACAGTTAAGCCTCCTTCTAAAGAACACGTATCACGCATGATCCACTTACACAATACAGTACGCAGGGCAGAGCTGAGGTCCCCCACAAGAAGTGTTCGAACGCGTGCCCACAAGTACGAACCGCCCAACTTTGTGCAAACTTCGACTTGGAACATGTCGTCCGAAGTTCAGGATACCGTCTGTAATTGGGAGACTGGAATGGACTTGTAATTTTGGGAATGTTGCAAAATTCCGAAGGAAAGTTCAGTTGGAGCTGCTCAATTCCATGTGTTTGTTGAGATGTTTGAGTTAGGAAACTTTGGTAATTGGACGGTAATGGTAAGTGGATTACCGCTGAAGGGTTTTCAGGGGAAGACTAATGGGGTAATTGTGGGAGTGGAAGTTTTAGTAATTGGTCGGTAATGGCTATCGGATTCCCGATGAATGCAATTGTTGTCGATTAATGTGGCAATTGTAGATATCTTAGCGTTGAAAACTAGTCAGTGTTGAATAATTGGGTAATGATTGCGGTTTATCTACTGGTATTTGAGAAATGAAAATAATAATTAATGATAAATAGAGAATTACTCTGAGAGCGCAGACATCAATCAATCCATACGGTACAATGTTCACCAAAAATACTTCTAAGATATTCTACTTCTCGATGGAACAGGTGAAACGAATTAGAAATACGGTAAGCTCTGTTTAGCAGGGTGGAAATGAATGTGGATTTGTGCTTGTAGGAGATATTACTGAAAGAGTTAGTGCCAAGGCCTGAAAGTGTTAGTTTACGGTACATCACCTAATTCAGCCGTAAGAAATCATTGTTTTAATGAAAATCATCCACTAAAGTGCAATAACTTCTCAATAATCGGCAGTACAAATGACGTACAAGACCTTAGATTACTTGAATCCATTTTAATTCACACGGAAAAGCCCGAGCCTAACTATTGTCAATCAGCAGTCCCGTTGACAGTGCTTAGTTAGGCTTGCGTTACCGCTTTTGTGCCTTCCTCTACATGGCTTTTAGACAGGTTCTTAGTTAGACTGTTGTTGTTACTTTGTTTTGTACCTCTTTTTTGCAACTCTTAGAGTGTTTTTGTGAATGCTTTCGTCCCTGACTTTGGGCCGAATGCATAAAAAAAGCATATTCAATTGTCTACTGTTTTAGAGAAGAAAATTCATCAGCGGTATGCATAAACGCAGAAAATTCGTCCAAAGAATATTCTACGAAGAAAGTTCTCCAAGAGCTTAGTAAATTCAGGGTGCGTATGCATATTAGTAGAACATTCTTGTAAGCTGAAGAATATTCTCCTAATTTCGAAAACATCCCTTCAGTTGTCTTCGAGCAGTTCATATGGACGATGTGTGCCATACATGTACGTGCATCAGGGCACAATTTATGAACATTAGAAAACCTTAAGTATATAGGTAACCCTTGTCGCTCACACCACATCCAACGGTGCAAACATATTTTCCAATTTCAAGAACATGTCAATTGCATAGTAGAAAACCTTCTGTTAGAAAATGGTGAGACCAGAGGAGCAGCATTACCTGCAAAACTACGACTCGAAGCATTCCTAAGGTATGTGGCTCATGCGAGGTTTCAACTCGGAGTCGGCGGAGACTTGGGAATTGATTCCCCCAAGCTATCAGGGCGACTGATTGCACTCATATTAAGATCAGAAAACCTGCTTATAGGTTGCAGCCAGAGGAATTTGTTAATAGAAAGAGGGTGCATTCATTGAATGTGCAGGCCACTTGTGGTTTGGACGAGTGCTTTACTATAGTGTTATAGCGCTACCGCGGGGCTGGCACTCTCCATTGCCGTGTTGACGCACTCTTTTTTTTTTGCAAAAAATATTCTATTTTGCTTTCTTCAATCATAAAGAAAATAGCAAATTGTTATGCATACCATATTTCAGGAATATTCTATTTTCTACAAAGGATTTGCTTTTTTCTAGTTTTAGAAGAAATAGAATATTCTATCTTTATACATTCGGCCCATTATTCCGACATTATCGTATCAGTTTTATTTTTCTATTTCACAACACTGACGATGGATATGTTAAGATTCGAAGCGTTTGTGATATAGATAATAAACGTGTTTTTTTTTTAATTAGCTTGGTTCTCTTTTTTCTCAGACAAATTCTAAATGATCCTGTATTCAAGATTTTTATTCTATCACCACCAAAATTTGATGATGTGTACCTCTGAACATTACTACAAGTTCCTCTAAATTTCTTGAAAATTCGTCAATAACGCTTCAAGTTATGCTCTGACAACTAAAAAGACAAACAGAGCATATAACACACAAATGGACGAACAGGTCCTAATGAAATTTTTGTAAGTTGTGCGTTCGAAGCATTTCTAATATTTTCTGTAAATATTATAGAGATCCGTTAATCACTTTTTTGTCTATGAAACTGGCAAACAGAAATAAAATAAAGAAACAGTGACACACGAACGTAGGAACAGATCAACACAGAAGCTTAGTTATTTACTTTTCGTAGTATACATAACGTTTCTTGTGAATATCATATAGATCCATTTATGATTTTTGTAGTTATGTTGCCCAAAAACCACAGGTATATATAGACATACAAACAACTGGTTGAAAAGATCTTCACAAAAAGTCAGTCATCGCTTTCTCTTAACCTACCGAACTATCCCTGTAAATTTCATGAATATCTGTGTATATTTTTAAAATTGGTGACAGACAGACAAATATATCAACAGACAGACATACTCAAACATAAATATAATCTCCTTAGCGAAGATAATAAAATCATTCAAGACAATAAAACGAAAAAGTGTCTTTACGGAAACCCCGTTTGGCAGGTACTGCGCCGTGAAGCGATATTGGGTTAGGAGCTCAGACACACAGTTATGGGGCCTCATACTGTTGCCGAGAGAGCCTTGCTTTCGCTTTGTTATGGTGAGCCTTGAAGAAATAGGTGAATGCAGGACCGAGTGTAGCGTATCAGTTATACCGTACTATGGTGGCTTGGTAAGTATTAACTGTTAGTGGATTTATAGAGGATGTAACAAGCGTGGTATACTCAGCGTACTGGTTCTCTACATGAGTTGGCCCTAGAACCGGTACGATGTCGTACAAACAAATATTTTCATTCATTTTTTCATCCCATATAGATGTTTGGAATAGTCTTGATGGCTGTGTCTTTGTTGGTGCACCAGTAAGCAATCTGTAAATACAGTGATTCTGTGATCTCTAATTTTCCCTTTCTTTCTTCTTTTGTAGGACTGGCTGCGTGGGTGTTGATAACCTTATGGAGCTTCTTCCGTTCTCACGTCGCCAGTCTGGTGTTTCTTAACAATAATGTAAAATGCCTGCCTCACTGAATGATGGAAATAAAAATTTCGGGAGGTTCGTATAACTCATTCCACATCGGCAAGCATTACCGCCCTTCTTTCCGGACTGAAAAATTTTTAGGACTAAAAAAAATCTTTCTGGTTAGGAGAGATCTTCTGTGAATACGTCGTGTGCTTTGTACGTCGTTGCCTCTGACCCAGGAGTTAATAGGACCGCTTCTTGCTTCATACATACCTCGGTTTTACATTGTGCTTCTTACCTGGGCTTCGTACTCCCAGTATCACGCCCAGCAGTGGCAGGATGTTACAATGTCAGACTCATGGGTCACAATACAGGAGATCGAACCTGTCTACCAGACAGGAGGCGTTCAGATGCAATTGCGGGGATACTGACCCTAATCAGAAATGACGATGGTCAGGGGTCGCTTTTATTGCATGAGGTTTCCGCTTCTGAGGCAATACTTTTGACACTGTGTGGTCGATTGCAGCCCTGCACTTCCCTGGGGCTAGCGGATATCTATCTGCAGCACGAACCATCCGTGGTCCATTCCCTGCACTTCTTATCCTGGGCTGCAAAATGTTTTTTCTCATTCCAGTTTTCCATTCCGCGAGCTGTAGTGGGAATGCAAGCTATGTGATTCCTTATTAAAGTCAGGACTATAGAGACGGAGCCGTAAGAGGCTGTAGCTATTTGGATGAAGTTGAATTCCCACTGATTCCCAGATTCGGAGTCCGAATAAAATGACAGAGTCTGACTCCTGTAGTCTAATTAAGAAGACTGTTGTAAACTTCAATAATTTATCAAAAATCTGGTTGCAAATAAAGCATTTAATGCAGGCGGGTATGGCAATTATTAAAACATACCTTCCTTATTTTTAATTCACGTATACGTTTTTCATAATGAATATTTACCCTGAGTAAAAGTTCTAATTATGTTAATAGGTCAGAGTCGAGAGAAGGACTTCTAGAAATAATAGGAGTAGGAGCCAAAGTCGAACAAGTGGTCTATCCAGGGGTTGGAAGAGGATTTTAGACCTTCTCATTAAGAATATGATGATGCAACTAGTAACACCGTAATTTATAAATCAGGTAATCATTAAATTACTTATTTATACATTATTAACTTCAATTCGTCAAGCGTCGTAAAGCGTATATATGCTGTGTGCCTGTCGGACAATTGTTCTCGCTTTATTGCCTAAGCTAACGAAACTTTCCAGATATAAGTTAACACAACTGTTATTGTTTTTATTATATGCTCATGATTCCGCATATAAAAAACTTCGGGTAGACTTCGTACTCTGAAGAGAACTTGGGTAGTCTTCAGCATCTCTTTTTCAGTTTTAACTTTTGGGGTGGCCAAGAACATTGTGAGGGTAAATGGACAGCAGATACCAGCATGTCTCATTATCCCAGTGCACGTCTAACAAAGTTTACTTTGCTAACATGAGTTATTGTCGAGCTGATATTTTTGAACCTCAACTTATTCACGTCGCCATCATTATGGAAGGACGCTCGCTTTTCACGCTCCGAAAACTCGAGGATAAATTTCTAAAAAATCCTCTAAAAATGTGGGCATAAAACAGGATTTTCTTCTTGCCAGACAACAAGCTTCCTTGAGGAGAAAAGCTGTAGTTGGTTTAGACTATAAAGAAGTGCTAGGAGCTGCCCTTATGGAAAAGTGAAATGAATAGTAGAGGTGGGCATATTCGGCCAATCGTGGCCGATTCTAAGATTACCTCAGAAGGGGTCGGAAGGTTGCAGCCTTCACCCACATTAACAGACAAGCGTACTAGTATCAACAACGATGGCGAAGAATTCGTGATATTTCGCCCTTATCACTCTGTCGTTACTACAATTGCCAACCCAAAGGAGCATTAGAGACGAGCATTCTCGTCTTCGCACCTATTGAGCAGCGAAACCTTTCCTTTTTCTGAGATAAGAAGAAAAATTAATTGCTTTTTAAGGCAGTCAATCATCATAGAAAATATTAAGTTTGACTCGGTATCTAGGATACGCCAGGATATTATATAGGTTGCAATTTTTTGCTCAGCGAAAAGCCGTTTCGTTGAGGAAAGAAATCACGTTAGGAAAATAAGAGGTACAACGAAGTTATCTGTGGGAAGAAAACTCGAAGGAAGTATAGGGGAAGACGACAGAAGTCCTCAGCAGCGGCAGTGGGACCAAAAAAGGTTCGCAGTGGCTTTCTCATGACGGCTGTCTGCAGCGGAATCCTTATGAATTCCGTTCTCGAAGTTACTTTATATATAAGAGACTCCATTACTAGGCCTGCATCTCATCAGCAGCCGGCTTGGCAGCACCTGCTTAAAATCAATAATCTTTCAGGAATCAGAACAGAATGAACATTTAAGGAGGGTCGTAACTTGGATATCGAATGCTAGTTGCGTTCAGTGTTCTGAGAACAGTAAAATCAGAAATTTTTCTCGTGTGAACAATATTTGCAGTTATTACAAATGAAGAAGAGCCCGAGTCTACTGTTTTACAGCTAAGAGGAATCTCTATATGCATCTTCGCCATCCAGTCCAGAACAGACAGCATGCAAGCCAGCCACATCGTACCATGAAAGTGGGCCACTGGTTAATAAAGCTTATATCCAATTTGTCGTCACCCGCTATACTTTCTCGGAGGAAGAAACTAAGAAAAAGGGTATGTGAGAGTGCTAAAGAGAGCTACAGATATCTTTCGTGCTTCGATCTTGCTTTCACCGTAGGCAACACAAGAAGTGCATTGAAATATAAGGTTAACGTATCCATTACCATCATCTGCAACCTGGCCTAATTTCGCCCATTTATACGTTTTCCTCAAGCCTGATGAAAATAAACAGTTGAACAAAGAAATATACTGATAGACATCCATTGGTTATTATTATATTGTATGCGTTTTTTGAACGTGATTGCTGGTGCCTACCTTTGCGGAGTATTGGTACTACATGGAGGAATGGGACTATCAGGCACAGGTATTTAGTAGTGGCGGCTTGAGCGCTACGGGACTATTTGATGCAGCAGCATAGGGTTTAGGCGCAAGGGGACTTATAGGCGCAACCATGTCAGCGCCGCTGTTTGGCACAGCCGCTCAGGCGTAATGGGACTATTGGGCGCAGCTTTTTAGGTCCGACTTTTTGGACACAACCGTTTGGGCGCAGCGGTTGGGCGCAGCGGTTTGGGCGCAATGAAAGTACTCCGCGAAGCCGTGGAACAGAAAAGATGTTACAAACTTCTTAATCGATTGATGCCATTGAGAGAAAATAGAAGTTAAAATCATATTGTTAATAAAAAAGAACTCGACAACAAAGAACCACCAAAAGAAATCATGGAAATATCTGTTATTCATATTATATTAATATAGGTATTAAAATCAGGATATTTTATTGTACGTTGGGTTAGAGTACATTAGGTTGTTATGAGTTAGGTTAAAGTAGGTTATTATTGGTACTTTTAGGCTAGGTTAGGTTGCGTTTCGTTACCTTTGGCTAGGCTATATTGGGTTTAATTAAGTTAAGTTGGTTATTATAGATAAGGTTAATTTGGATAACGATAGAATGGGTTACATTAGACTGGCGTAGGGTGCACACAGAAAAATGGCTGTTTGCCATTAAGCAAAATTATTTAACTAAACTACCTTTTCTTTTGAATTTGGGTCAAAGCATACTGTCGTTTGTGATGAGCAACAAATGAACAAGGGCGTTGTGATGAACATCAGTGTCCTTTACGATTAATTATTATTTCTTTGTAGCTAAAATACTACGTCATCAGTGATAAGAAACCAGGTGTTTTTTATCATAAAGAACATACGTTTCTGCGTGTAGGAGAGGTAATCATAAGTAAAGTTAGATAACATATTGAAAGTAATGTTAGGATAAGCCGTGGACTATAGCAGTCTGAGCTTTATTGTTAGGTTGTTGGACTGCTTAAAAAATAGTGAAAACATGGCATGAAACAAAACTGCTGACATGTCTTCAGCTATGAGCTTGCCCAAATAATCATAACAATAATAATGATAATAACAAACAGGAAAAGTCGGTCAAACTGATAGACGTTTCAATTCCCTTTGATTCCAGAATCATGAACAAGGAAACTGAGAAGAAAGAAAAGTAACGTGACCTTGCCATCAAACTCCAAAGACTTTGGCAGATGAAGGTAGACGTCGTTCCAGTGGTCGTCGGAGCTCTGGGGGAAATGTCCAAGAATCTCAAGACTGCTCTGTGAGAGTTGAAGTGCGGCCATCTCCATTCAGGAACCTTCCAGAAAAGTGCTCTGCTTGGAACAGCGCACATCATTCGCAAAGTGCTCTGAGCCGTAGGTTGCGGGATGTGACCCGGCGCCAGAGTGTAGAGCCGTACATCGCTCAACCAATCCAAACTTTGGGTTGTGAAATTCCCTCAGTAACACTAAATTATTAACAATACAATAATGATAGCAACGTTAATAATAATGATGATCATAGTACTAATAATAATAATAATTAGAGGGTAAAAATTTATCATCCAGTGCCCCACAGAAGTTCCCCGAAAATTTCGTTTTTTTCCCTTGAACTCACAATTTAGGGTAATACGACAAAACCCCCGACTTTTTCGAAACACCTCATAATTTTACCGTAGGCGAACTTCCAAAGATTCTTCCCTAAAAGTGCGCTGTTTTTACCCTGAACTTGTTACGGCGCACCTCTCAGTCCGTGAAAAGTGGCCCTATTTGCAGATTTGCCCGCTGGTCGGGAATTTTCCCCAGAAAATATTCATTGCTTCACAGACTCGCCCGAGTTCATTGAAGAATTTTTCCTTTTAAGGTGCACCAAAAATTCAGAAACTTTGGGTGCTTGCGAAGAGGAAAATAAGGAAAGTTTGAAAACATTCATTTTAATGACGGCGTCTAGATGGGCAGCCTGGGCTCTCGTTGATAAGAGTGTTTATTCTAACAGCTCGAATAGATGCGTAGTAAGATGCTGCCCACTCTGTAAAATTGATTGAGGTTTTGCTTGAATATGATTAGAAAAGCCTAAGTTAGAGAATGGTTGGCCTTAATATTTCAAGACAAAACTATTATTTTGAAATTTTGTAAGATAGCTTGGCTTTGTTAGACTTTATAGAACGCTTTGTTAGAGGCCTAAGTTAGAGAATGGTTGGCCTTAATATTTCAAGACAAAACTATTATTTTGAAATTTTGTAAGATAGCTTGGCTTTGTTAGACTTTATAGAACGCTTTGTTCTGCCGGTGACACTTACGTCCTGTCCTATACGTCCATAGGTTACACAGATACACTCTATTGGAAATTGTTTTATTTTACTACTTCATTACTCGTACTTTCGTTTCTGATTTTCTATGAAGGATACGCAACGTCGTCCAACTCAATTATTATCTCAGATGTGTACTTTTTATTTCACTTCATTTCAGCATAATATATTTCTTTCCCTTAGATGGCAAGCGCTAAAAATGAGTTTTTACTGGCAAATACTCGAGCATCACTGAATTTAATTCCCACCTTGCATCTTGTACGTATACGCAACGATGTAACTTCAGTAGATAAAAATATTTTAACTTAAGCGAAAGCTGCTTCGCCGAAGGAAGAAAGAAAGAAAGCAGATTGGAGAAAATTATTTGAGCCATCTACTGCACCTTATAATCCCACTTGTCCAGTGCTTCGATGATCATCTTCTCGATTTGTACATCGCGAATTGAAAGCAAATGCAGTTTCACTTTGATGATCATGTAAAAATCCGATTCTTTGAGAGCGCTAAGAGAATTTGTAATATCTTCATCGTTTGGATTTAAACGCTGGCTGAACAAGAAGTTTGTTCATTTTTAAGGAGGATGCTTCAAATTATAGGCCCATATCACTCAATGGCATCTTCAATGAAATTTTTGCAACCATCATCAATGGTAGATTGTCGTCTTTTATTGAATTAAACGCTATAATTGTTCTAACTCAATAAGGCTTTTGTAAGGGTAGAAACACTTACCTATCAATTCTTAATTTGCTTTGGTTTGGAAAGATTTACTACTTGTATGTTTTTTAGACCAAAAAAGCACTTGATACTGCTAACCATGTAATTCTAGCCTCAAAACTAGAGCATTATCAAATTTACCGGAAATACCTTGAGACTTTTACGGAGCTACTCGGACAACCGCAGGCAATATGTTATACATGATGGTTACAAATACTGGTGTCGGTGTCCCCAGGGCTCTGAGTTGGGTCCGCTTTTGTTTAATATATATATATATATATATCAATAATATTGTGGAATTTACAGCTGTTAGTGTCATCCTATTTGCAGATGATGAAGTTTTTGTTATAGAAATGATGCCCAATTTAAAGTGACTATTCGTAAATTGAGAACAATAACTGTTGACATAGTGAACTCACTGAAACTCAATTAACGGATGCCCAATTCCAATAATACAAAAGTAATGTAGTTCACGTCTCGATCTACGCCCGTTTTCCCTCCAATGACCTTTAATGGGAATATGCTTGAATGGGTTATACCACGTTCAAATATCTTGCCATAGCAATAGGTTCACAAATAACCATATTGTAATGTTGAACAATGAAGTAACAAGGCGGAAAGAGTTATCTTCGCTACTAAGAAATTTTTAAAGCGAAAGACTTTGATAATGTTGTATTTTGCTCTCATTTACTCTCATCTTGTTCAAAACATTATATTTTGGGAGGAGTATCAGCATCATCGAATATACTAATTCCACTAAAGGTAGCTATTAATATGTACTAAAAACTATACTTGGGATAGAGACAAACATTGACAATGTTCCTGAAATATCTGCGAATGCTTTATTGAGCTAAGTCTCTTAAAACTAGATGATATCTATGATTATTTTTCATTGAAGTTTTTACTCAGGAAGAACGATGATCTTAATGATTTCATTAGGTATTATGGTGAGTTAGTGCCTAGTCATGAGCACAGTCAACGTAGGCAAAGATTCGACCTGCCTAGTGTCAGGCTTGAAGCACAAAAAGCGATTTGCCATCTTCAAAGCATCCGCTGCTTTAACTAAATGCCATGAGATCTTATTGTACCACTCTCTGAACTTAATTTCAAGAAGAGGTGCAAAGAACATATTCTTTGCATCTCTTCTCAATGACTATTCTAATATGTGAAACGTTAGTTGCGATGGAATGTAACAGAAGTAATACATACAGTACAACTGCAATATTAGCAATGCTTAGATGTATATTATATACTTATAATGTTTGTACAAATATCCTAATATGTTAATATGAAAAATAACTTGTTTTTATGAGAATGTTAAATGCTGTACTTTACTTAATTGTTGTTTAATGCCCGGTAAGTTTGTACAACTTATAGTAGGTTGTGCTCTCCCTCTGTGAATGTTTTATTGATTAAAATAACTACTGTATGCTTCTTGAGAACAATAAAAAAAAATGAAAGAAAGAGAAAGATTCTCATTTTGTTCATCTTATTCAACCTGGTCTAATTTTTGCTCATTAGTTTCTTTCAGCAAGTAAGAGGATTGCTAAAATCTCCAGCCTGGCCAATTTTTCACGGATTAATGTCAAGAGCGTGATATGAAAAATTCAAATATTATACACAAATATATTAATATAAAAAGATATAAACACACGACGGTGCGTATTATATGGTTTGACAGCAGGTTGTCGGAAGATCTTCAGTATCAGTTAACTTGTGAAACTTAAATCCTGTTTTCAATATCCGTAGACTTCTAGAAGTAATCTAACTGAATATTAACTTGTGATAAATGTAGGCAATTTTTTTACCAATTTAGGAATTCCATTGTTAACGGGTTTCTTCGAACAAAAATTTACAAGAATTAATAGAGCTGATAACGAATTTAATTGCAATATCTCATAAAATCTAGTAGTTTTTGTTGACCTGAATTTTGAAAAGTTACAAAATTTAAATTGACACATTGTCTACTGACATTAATGGGAAGCCAGTTGGTTCTTGCAGTGCTGATTTTTGCTGAGCAGATTTATTTCTGAAGCAATTATAGAGTTTTTGTTTTATAGTACTCTAATACTGATAGGTACCAATCTGAGACGAGACGCTACGAATCAACATAAAAATATCGGCATAATTATGGGTGATTCAATTGAAAGTAGTTTTGTTGTAGTTATGCTGTACTTCTCTTGTACTACTACAGTGAACATACAGAAGTTCTACAGTACTTATGCAGCACAACTACAGGTCTCCCAAGGGAAGTTTTCTTTTCATCTACTGTCCTTAAGATGAAAGTTGGTTTTCGTTTCCAAGCGAACATTCAGTTGGCTGTACCTGGGAAGAGGAAGTTTTATAAAAAGAAGTTAGCTGCATGTTTCGCACAAACCACCAAAATGACATTTACAGTCACATTACATTAGTTTTGGCAGCAGCGGAAATAGGGTAGTAACGCTTTGACTTAAACCAGCAGTCGTATATTATTATTATTATTATTAAAACTTCACGCTTGAGCTCCCACGGACAGGTAATACAACCCAAATGAAACATCTTGCAACACCGGGAAGTCCAAAACGCTGCTAAAGGAAATCCAGCAAAAAAACATGAAGCGCTGGCTTGAACGCCTGCAGGCCAATACGACCAAAAGCCGATGCCGGCAACAAATTCCAAACCTTAACAGACCAGGGCACGAAGCACCGACAGAACTGATTAGTTCGCCATACGACAGCCTCCAAAGTGAAAGAGTGCGCTCCACGCGCAGCACGTGTCTCTCTCCCAAAATCCTTGAGGGCAGGGAGAGAAGAATACAACCAATGCCTCTCATTATTGTACACCTTGCATTGAACTGAGTTCATAACGAGTCGTATCAAAGATACAAAAGAATAGGTGAGTTTGGCTATGAACTTTCAAGTAAACACGCAAACGGCTGTAGTTACGCTTAGAAAAGTCTCATGCTAGTGGCCCATTAGAGTCGCATGTTCAGAATGCGCGGCACGCTCTTCTCTTCGATACATAGTGAACGTCGGTATGCGTGATGCGGTAGCATGAACGACGTGAAAGTTCACTCTCAGCTCATTACCTATAGCGTGCGATTCCATAGTGTATTCTCGGCATTACGAAGTAGAAAAGCTACTTGTAGTTTTCTTGCACATTCCCAGTATTATCTAAGAATATTTTATTTATTTTTTATATCAATTGAAGGAAAAGGATTATGGAATGATAGTGGATTGCTACTATGCTCATAATGCAATTTTACGGTCATGATAATGAAAACATAATGGAATGATCATGGAACTGGTTATGTAATGATAATGGAATGGTATGGGAATTGTTAATGGAATAATAATTGACCCGATAACTAAATTGCCTTTGCTAATTCTTTTAACATTTAAGTAGAATAGGTAGGTACTAAGCAAGTTCTGAGCCGTTATGTCAGACGGGTGGGCTTGCCAGTAATGATAAATTGCTTGCAGCAATGATGATGCTTGCTTAAGAAGCAATACAAACAATACATACGAATAAAAATAACAACAGTTGAAACCACAGTGATAAAGCTAATGACAGTGGTTATGACGATAGCAATGACAAATAATATGTCATAAAAAATAAGAATTTCTAAAACAGGGCAAAGATAATACATAGAAAGCAACAGTACTTGACTCTTAGGTCCAAAGTGGCCTCTGACGCTGGCGGCCAAAATGGGAAAAATGGGATTTTCTCAAGAGCTATTATGAATATGTCCAGACACGGTCATGCACGCAAGCGCCCAAATGCATCCCCACCGTATCCAAGATACCTTCTCCCCAAGAAAAATGTTGGGTACCTTGGAATTGTTTTCTTTAGTATTAGATATTGGGAAAAGAATAGCTCTTGAGAATATCCCATTTTTCCGTTGCCGACTATTGCGGTCTATGGACAATAATTTGAAACAAAGATGTATAACAACACAGTAATTAAAGTATCTCAGTTCCATACGTTCCACAGACGTTGATGCCTACAATAAGAAGAGTCACGATCAGGATGAGTAATGGGAGGAACTATTGCAAAACTTCAGCTATGGTTTTTGTACTTTTATTACGTTTCCTATGTTATAATAATGATGATCACGTCCAAAAGGGAACATAATCGGTAATATCATAAAAAACTAAGCTAAAATAAGGCTGAAAACCTAAAAACAAATCTCTCATATTTTTCACCTATCTTCCCGTTTCACTGACGACAGTAATTGCTAAAATAGATCACAGCAACAGCAATAGCACAAACTATTAAAACAACAACAGCAAACATTAAAAATTAGCATAAAAATAACCTTCAAAAATCCGTCAGATCTTGTTTCCATCTCCAGATATTACGCTGATAACTATATGAGTTCCAGAACAGGACATAACCAAGCATGCCAACAAAGTAAAAGTAAAACTAATGTAGGAACACCCACGAAGAGATCTCTCACACGGCCTTCGCAGCTCTCACTTTGTGGGCTTAAAGAAAGAAAAAAAAATTTCCATCGTCGCTGCCTGCCTTTCAGGGGGAAATTTGATGAAGTGCGAGATCATAGAAGCTCTTAGGTATTTTCTATTATGCTGAAAATGTAATATGAAGGCAAAGGATTCCTTGGCTAAAAGTAGTTTATCTAAAAATTATTCTTTGTTCTCATGAAGAACGTTAAATATTTTTCTGGGAATATTCTTGGAAGCAATGAGCAGCAATAGAAATTATTTTTTGAAGAGAGTTTTTAGAGTTAAAATGCACTCAACGTTGAAATAATTCATCAAAGTTAGAATATTTGAATATTTATAATTCATCAAAGCTAGAATATCAGAATATTTAAAATTTATCAGAACTAGAATGTTAGAATATTTCAGAACCCGTTTCAACAGCTAATATGTACTGATCATAGGAATGAAAGGCAAATAGAGAACCTACTTTTAGGTTTCTTTTAGCAATTTAAAAGGAAGTTTGAGAGAACGCAAAAGCCAGTTCTTACTTCTCTTTCAATTTAAACAGAAGCTTGGGAGCATTTTGAGACTAGTTTCTTATATCTCTTGGCATTTAAGCGGCAGCTTGAGACATTTCGAAGAAAGGTTCTAATTGCAGTTTAATGCTCTGAAGAAATGTGAAATAGTTACACATATTTCACCTTTTAGGGACTAATTGCATTATTCTTACGCTTCATTGAAGGAATTCATAACTTTCATGGCAATTTACTTATCAGTACATTTAAAATTGTATCACAAAAGGAAAGAAATAAAATGTAAATGTTCACACAATAAAAACAGCGCAATTTAAAAAAAAATCAGTACATATGAATCATAAGTTAATTTGCTTTAAAATTTAGATATCAGTACAATGTTCACATCAGTAAATTTATAGCTTCAATAGAATTCTGGTTGAACACAGTTTAAACACAAGTCTAATGTAAAAATCGATAGAGGGTATATACAAGTACCTCGATGAAATCAATCTGTCACTACTGTTTCAAATTAATATAAGAGTACATCACTGTATCAAATGAAACAAAAGATGCACGTACTTTTGGAATATCCTATAACAGGATATTATACCAAATGCCAAAAAACCATTTAAATATCAGTACAACAGGGGCTTTTATCAAATGCAACAAAATATGACCTCTCTATTACCACCAATTACCATATCACAAACGAATATGGTAATGCCAAGTGGTGCTCTTTGACACGTCCGTCTATTTATGGCACTCAGGGCCACGCCTACTTGTGATGACGTCATCAGCGGATCATGGGAGTCGCCGCCCTCTAGCAGGACACGACCCCGCCAGTTTCTCGCTAATTAAACGTAGCTTTTCGTTTCATCTCCAGTTTCAATCGAGTAATCTTTTTCTCCATCGTATTTATTTTTTCAGGTTCGTTTAATTTCATTACTAGGTTCAATCTAGTAATCTTATTCTTCATCATATTTTAAAATTAAGCTTAATTTCATTTTTATTTTTAATCGAGCCATGTGTTTTCATTGTATTTCTACATTCAATATCATTTCTAGTTTCAGTCGATTAAGTTGTTTTATAATTTTCGTCTTTTGGTTTCAGTGTCATTTTTCGCTTGGGCGAAACAAATTTTTTCGTAATTCTATTTCCACTATTTTCAAAGTGATAATATCACTTCTGTTTTTAAAGTTTAGTGAACACAATTAGGTAGGCACAAGTAAAGAATGATGTTCTTTCTTTTTTGGCAATTTCGCATCAGCAAGTCAGTCCACATTTGTTTGCTACGCAACCGTAATCACACACTTTATCAATTCCTACACATCATTCGGCAAAGCCATTCAATATACAAATTAGCAGCACCCCTGGAAATGTCACCAAAATCACTCAGTACCTTCCTCTACAACCGATAAATCGATAAATTCTCACTATCGCTCTTTAAATATCAGCAAAACTACGCTACTTTACTCTGAATAACCGTATATCTTCACTATCGCTCTTTAAATGTCAGCAAAACCACGCTACTTTTCTCTGAATAACCGCAAATCCGAATAATCGCTCTTTAAATGTCAGAAAAACCAAGCTACTTTTCTCTGAATAACAGCAAATCCAAACTATCGCTCTTTAAATGACACAGAAATATTCTGCTTTTCCATGAATATCATTAAATTCGAAATAACTTAGTTCAAATGTCAGTTGAACCACTCTACCTCGAATGAATATCGATAAATCGGAATAATATTTCTCCATGTACAGTATGCTCGTACAGGAGTAGCCGCTCTCTTGTCTCTTAAATATCGGCAAGGACACTTTATCTTCCAGTACATGTAAACCAATCATGTATCTCAGGGCAGCTCTATAAGTTAATGTGATTGTACAGCTAGAGAAGTACTCTGAGAGCGCATATCTTCACCTTGCAAGGCAATGCTACCAAAAACTTCAAAAGGGTTCTGAAATAAGGACTTATTTTTTAGTATCACCAAAATTTTGTCACGTGTGCCTCTTGAGATTAGAAACAGTTTCTAAAATTTTCTTTGATATTCATATGTCCCTTTTTGAGGTACCTACAAATATGTATGTTCTGATAAATGCTAAGACAAAAACATAGTCATTTACGCAAACGGAAGAACTGATCATCATCAAAATTTATTCATCTCTAACAATTCCTGTAAATTTAATGAAGATGCACCCAAAACGTTTTTGGGTCAAGTTAATGACAGACATAAAAACAAACAGAGATAAATAAACTTAGAGATAAATGGATTGGCCGATCATCGTAACTAAAATTTGGTTAGTTGCTCTTCGCCACATTCCTAACAACTCCTGTTATATTCATGAAGATCGACTGATAACTGTTTGAGTTATGTTACTGAGAATGATATCAGGCAAAGAAACGAAGAATTGGAAGCATCTTCACCAATACTCAACCATATATGTCCCGTTACACATCCCCAACGTTTCCTGTCAACTTCATAAAGATCGACCCGCAACTTTCTGAGTTCTGATGGTGATAGACAAACAAACAATTAGATTAACTCCGATATAACCGTAACATCCTCGACGGGGGTAACTAGCACTATCTTTCTTCCTAACCATTGACACGGTTACTACAGTGCAACAAGTATGTGATTACCTTGCGTGTTTCGTTCCAACCATAAGCAAAAACACTCAAGCTTCCACACAATCATGAGTAAATCCTCTGTAACTTCCCAACTCCCAAATATCAGCAATTCCTCCTTATATCTCTGCCAACATCACCAAATCCCATACCTTACTCTAAATATACGTAAAGCCATTCCATCCCTCTCCAAACATCGGCAGAGCTACTCTATCTCCCTCAAATATCAACAAATCCTTCGGATATCTCTGCCAATATCACCAAATCCCAGGCCTTACTTTCTAAATAAATGTAAAGCCAGTCCATCCCTCTCCTAACATCGGCAGAGCCACTCTATCTCCCTCAAATATCAGCAAATCCTCCGTATCTCTCTCCAAATAACAGACTAACGACCATCTCATTGCGTTCAAACAAATCACTGCACGTGTCGAGCAGGCCGCGCTCTCGGTCTGCAGCGCTCGATCAATACACCTGCGCTCGCGCTCCTCTTATTTGGCGAGCTTTAATTATAGCGGCGCCAAATATCCCTGTAAAATCCTCTGCAATATTGGAGATATTTAATCTTGGCAGCACAAAGTTAATTGAATTTACTTTGGCGATGCAAAGTTATTGGAATTTATTCGAGTGATACGAAGTTAATGGAATTAAACTAGGTAGTAGTGGAAGTGAAGGGAATATTTATATAGCTACAGTGCTGATAGAAATAAACTAAATAATTAGAAACAAAGGAATTTATTGCAGTGGTGTAAAGCTAATGGGTTTTATTCTTGTGCTGCAAAGCTAGTGGAGTTAAAAAAACCTCGTAAGAACTTAATAGAACTCATATAACCACTTCAAATCTAATAGAAATAATTTCATCGATATAAAGCCTGTAAAATGTACTTTATCAATGTAAAGGAAAATACATTTATCTTAGTAAACCAAAGGTAAAATATTGTGTTTTATTAATACGATACGTGGATAAAACGAACTATTATTCGAAATTCTGGATTTGAAAATCTTGGAATCTAATGATCGAAACTTAGAAAAAAAATCGCAGGGACTTGAATTCAGTAAAAATAAATAAATAATGCTAAGCAGACAAGAATCTGTACTAAAAAGTGTCATCAATCTCCAGTTGGTAATGCTGCGGTACAAGTGTCCGAGACCGACTGATGATCATCGACTTGGTATTACTGGCCTTTTGCTTCATACTCCAGGCCGCCGAGCACCATGCACTAATGCGGTACAAATCCCTATTCAGAGACTGGTGAAGATCCTTCCAACTCTTCCTTTGTTTGTCTGACTCTTTCTTGGTGACATAACTCAAACAGTTATCAACCGATCTTCATGAATATAACAGGGGTTGTTAGGAATGTGGCAAAGAGCAATTAACCAAATTTTAGTGATGATCTGCTAATCCATTTGTCTCTATGTTTTTTTGTCTCTGCTTGTTTTTATGTCTGCCAATAACTTAACCCAAAAAGATATGGTGCATCTTCAGTAAATTTACAGGAACTGTTAAAGATAACTAAATTTTAATGATGATCAGTTCTTCCGTTTGCGTTAATCTAAGTTTTTGTCGTGGCATTTATCAGATCATACCTATAGGTACCTCAAAAAAGACCATACGAATCTTCAGGAAAATTTTAGGAACTGTCACTTACGGTACCAACATGCGCTACTGCATTCTGCTTGTAGAACTTATTCAGATGTAGACCTTGTACTTTGTTGTCTGTATCTATCAAGTAGCATGTTGCTACTTATCATTAATCATATTTTCTACGTCTTGCATAATAAGATGGGAATAAGCAATATCTTGACGACATTCCTTCACCATCCTGCACGGTAGCCTGGTTACATTATTCTGCATTGATGTTAACTCTCACAACTCAACTAGAAATCACGCACACCCAAAGATTGAATACATTATAACTGATGACGAGGATCATGAGATTCATCAAGACTTCTACGAAGAAGATATGTTTTGAGCTCCGAAGTACATCTGCAAGATCTACGCTGCATGATTGCATTCTACGCTACTGTAACGGTTGTGAGTATACATACCTATATAAACAGTGCTACTAGGAAGTGATTTACGGTGAAGTTTTCAATTTCTACGACATTGTCAAGATGGAAACCCCTTGCTTCAATCCTGAGATAGAGTCCACTCAATTTTTTTGGACAGAGTGAGTTGTACTTTTTAAAAAAAAATTAGTAAAATTAAGGATCTAAATTTCAGTGGCAAAACGAAAGTAACGAATCTTGCTCAGTTATTGCCTTATGATCCTTTAGCACTACTGCAAAAAAAAAAAACTTATGCCCAAGTCTTTAATTGATACCAATTATGCTGAAGTAGTTGAGAAGTTCCAAACTCTAAACTCCACCGAAGAAAGTATTTGTGCCAGTTTCAAAAAGCTTCGTGAACTCACCCAGAAGCCTGGAGAATCATTTGATACTTATGTTACTGCTGTGTATGAATTAGTGGAGAAGTGTGCTCTTCAGTAAAAGAGCAAGGATCGCATGCGTCGAAATATGTTTGTATCAGGCCTAAAAACTTCCATCTTATCTCATTGCTTTGGAGTGACAAATATGCAGATACATTCGACAATTGTATTGTCATCGCCAGCAGCACCAGGCATTGTACAGCGACCGCGACAAAGACCTGACCGTTCGTGCGATAAGCAGAGCAGGGATAATCGGAGACCGAGCGCCAGCTGGTCACATTAGGACGTCTTGCCTACAGAAGCCTCCTCGGAAGGTTCCACATAATTACGTTCGTATATACTCTACTAAAGGAAAACTTTTTCTCAATGAACGTCTTACCTCAAATATAATATGCAAATCCTGCTCCAAGAAAGGACACCTAGCTAAGGCCTGCAGGAGCGAAAAGACTACAAACAAGAAGAACGTAAATACGTCCAGCTATTGAAGACTTCATCACTGTGCCCGGCATTAAATTTCAGAACAAGTACGCTTCTCTGACTGAACAAGAATTGGGAGAAGAGTGTGTACAGCGGCAAGAAACTCACGATTTTCTTCAGAGCAGAAGCGTGACACTGCCACGTCCGAAGAAGATGCAGTCTAAGATGTTGCAGTTTTACGTTAGATCAAATAATTTTTTAGGCATACAGAAGTGAGTGACACACTCACTATTGGTAGATCACGTTTGTTTGCTTGTGGATGTTCAATTATAAAATGGTGATTTTGAGCTAGAAATTGATACTGGTAGTTGTGTGAGCATTGTAACTGAAGAGATAGTGAATTCTCTAAATAATGTACATGTTTTGCAGACTAATAAAAAGGCACATGATTACGGTAATAACGTAATTAAGTTTCTTGGCAAAGTCAAATTTTATGTTTATTTTAAAAGTAAAAGTGCTGTATATTCTTTCTTTGTGGTCAGTAATGATCACAGTTCTCTCATTGGAAGAGATCTCTGCCAGAAACTTGAGCTTAAATTACTTGTACCAGCACCTAAACGTGTGCAAACTGTGCAAACCAGTTCTTTTTCTGTGCTCAATAAGTACAAAACTTTCTAAAGTCCAGACTACAGATCGAACCTGAAGATTAAAGTAAAGCTTCATCTTAATACTGACGCGACTCCAATTTTTTGTAAGCCCTGTTTAGTGTCTTATAGATACAGACCGCTTGTCAAAAAAGAAATCGCAAGTTTGCAAGATAATGGTATTATATCTAAAGTATCTTACAGTGAATGGGCTTGTCCTACAGTTTACGTATTAAGAACCTCTGGACAAATTAGGATTTATGGAAATTATTCTCTCACGATTAACAAAGTATCTAAGCTTTCACGCATCCTATTCCTAGCATTGAGTACATTTTAAGTGAAGTAGGACATGCTAAGGTATTTACTAAAATAGACGTTGAAAATGCCTACATACAACTGCCTTTGCATGAAGATTCGAAAGCTTATACGACCATAAATGCAACTGAAGGCTTACTTCAAATGAGTTATCATCCGTTTGGAGTAAGCAGCTCGCCTGCAATTTTTCAATCGCTTATCTCACAAGTTCTTGCTGGCATCAGTATTGTAATTGTGTACCAGGATTACATCCTTATAATGACCAGTATACCTTCACTATCCAGCACTGTAGCCTGATTACATTATTCTGCGTTGAAGTTAACTCTCACAACCAAGTACGGTGACGAACTCAACAGAACTCACGCACACACACAAGTTGAATATATTACAGACTTCAAGAATCTCAGCTCCCACAATCTGAAAAACTGGAATCAAGAATCTGAAGTTCATGTTGGTCCTTCAAATTTGCAACCGAAGAATTTGGAGGCAAAAATTTAAAGTTCCCAGAATCTGAACTCGAAAAATCTAGATTATAGAAATTTGGACTCCACTCAGTTATTCTCTAAGAACTTGAATTCCGAGAATCTGGACTAGAAGAATTTTACTAGCAAATTCTTGAACTATAAGACTCTGGACACCAAGAATCTGCATTCCCAGAATCTTAACGACAAAAATCTGGCCTCTAAAAATTTGGACTGTGGGAATCTAAAATCTTATACTCTGAACTTCCAGAATGTGAATTCTAACAGGCTAGAATATTAACATAGATATGAAAAATCTGAGGTTCCCAAGTCGGAACTCCGAGAATCTGGGCTACAAGAATCTGGAATCCAATAATATGAACTCCGACAAAATGAGCTCCAGTAATCTGAACTCCAAGAATTTGAAAGTTAATAATCTGGACCTTAATAATTTTACGAAGAATTCATGGAGCAGTTATGCGAAATAACTGGAATCCTTTGTTCTCAAAGTAATAGACTTACAGAGATCTGAAATTCAAGCAAGTGAATTCCAAGCGTTTGAAGTCCATTGTTTTCTTACCTCTAGGGTTATATGAATCTTGAATTCAAGAATCCAGAACGTCGAATACTGAAAATCTGGACTATGCGAATCTACAAAACCTTGGTATGCTAGAACTGAAACCAAAGATTTACAATCTATAAAACTGAATCCTTGCGATCTGGAACACGAAGAACTGGAGTCCACTGTTCTCTGTACACTAGGATTGCAACAAACCAACTGAATTCCACATATCAGGATTCCAAGATCAAGAATCCAAGAATAGGAAATACAAAGAACTGCAATCCAATGTTTCCCAAATGCCAGAAATACTAGCGTCAGGTTTCCCAACAGGCAACATGATGAGTCCCATGCACGACCAATGACATACAAAAATGGAATCCAGAGTTTTCCAGATACTAGGACTAAAACTAACTGGAATGAAAGCATCTGGAATCCAAGGTTCTGGATTACAAAGAACGGGACTCCATTGTTCTCGCTCTATAGCGAAGGCGGCCATTGTCGTGGGTCTGAACTAATTTTGTAAACAGCTTTGTGTTTACACGAAGAATGGGAATATTTCTCTAACCACGATACTCCTGTCCATATTGTTGACATTCGAGCAAACAGAATTTGGTTCAACCACATTGTTCACACAGTGCTGCATGGCGACTTGAGTAAAGAGGGCTTATTATGATCATGTTGTGCGCACACTGTATACATTTTTTTTTGCCCTATCTGAATATTAATTTGAAAGGTTATATTCAATCTTCTGTTAACTCAGTAATGTGGACATATCTTTAACAATATTGAACCTTGAATAAAAAAGTTTTTAAGCTATAATGTTACCCAATTAGAGATTTGAACAAACAAGATTAGTCTTAACCACATCATTTACACATCAACCACATCATTCACACAACATCCATGTCGTTATATAAGTTGAGTGTTAACGACCAGGATTTCTTCTACCAATGATGTTTACACAGGGTCTACACTAATACCTAGCTTAAGTTATGAGAAAAAGTGGTTCTATTGTTCACAAAGTTGTTTTTACCAGCTCTACAAAGTTCTATAACAAGAGCCTTGAGTAAACAGAGCTTTTCAGTACTATGCCAATGACACACTGAATTAGTCGCTCATCTCTTCATTAGCCGATGTGGTCACTTGAATAATCTAAAGTTCTAAAGAACAGAATTTTATATCAAGGGACTAGCCATTAGATATCTGAATATGTCTATATATAAGAGGTGGGAAAATGTGGTTTGACTGAGGCTATATGTTACAAAGACATGTATATGTAACTACATGCATATATATTATGATAAAATAATACGAAGGTTGTTTATTTGTTGCTTGGTTAGTTTTTTATCCTGATGTGAAGAATTAGACGGGAGATAATTCTACAGTCGAGCGTCAAGGTCACATGGGTAGTGCGTAATTGTTTTACAGTACTAAATTCACTAAATATGGTAAATGCATCACTTTATTCCTATTCTACTTTTTTATCCATTCTCTTAGTCTTCTTGTTTCGATTAATGCAGATGTCTTTAACTAAGATAATGCTGTCCACACGGAGGAGACTTCAGCATTCATAGATACATTTTTCTAATTTACTGGGCTGAATGTATTTATATCCCAGCTAGAGCAGGGATAGAACTGTGATGAAGTTTCTACCACTAGCTGCTGTGCAATCTGTGGAAGACGTGCTATCTGTGCAACGAGATTTGGAAAGTATCTGCCAATGGTCGGTAAGAAATAATATGACCTTTAATGAAGTAAAATTTGAACGGCTAAGATACGGTAAAAATCAACCACTCTTTGAATCCACGCAATATGCCACCAGCGATGGGCATGAAATTGAGAGAAAAACAGTTTTAAGAGACCTCGGAGTGAGAATGCAAGACGATGCTACGTTCGAAGAACATATTGCTA
>LQNS02001154.1:6375797-6403180 GCA_001587735.2 Parhyale hawaiensis
TAATTCGCTGCTGGCTCTCTCTTTGGTCGCAAACTGCGGCACCACAGAAGACACCCAGCAGAGTGACTCCACACACGTGGGGTGACGTGAACAACGTCACCTGGACTTCTTCCGAAGACTCGCAAGGTAACTCAAGGTAAGGTAACTTCATAAAATTCACCTCAGTCTTTGCTCTATTGTTTGGAACCCCAAAGGAATGAGACCAGCGTGCATTTCGTTGCCGTCATTTTTGACAGCAGAACATCCTAGTATATATGACCGATACCAGGAAATATAAAATATAAATATAACCCATCATAAAATGATGATTAGTATGCTTAAAATGCTGTAGAGATGTTCTGTACTCTAAATTTTCCATGTACTAACCAATCACCTAAAATTAATATTAGCTGGTGCAGCCAAAAATGATGGTACTTTAGAAAACAGACAGACACACACTAGTATTTATAGTAAAATACAGTAATTCTTATATTTCAAGACAGGAAAGCTGCAATTGCTTGCGCTGCAGCCGTTGAGTGACTTAATAGCTTTAAGTTGTAATAGTTAATGTACATCGTAACTGGGTATATCGCAATAGTTAGGGTATATCGTAATAGTTAGGGTATACCGTAATAGTTAGGGTATATCGTAATAGTTAAGGTATATCGTAATAGTTAAGGTATATCGTAATAGTTAGGGTATATCATAATAGTTAATGTATATCGTAATAGTTAGGGTATATCATAATAGTTAATGTATATCGTAATAGTTAGGGTATATCGCAAGATAGGGCATATCGCAATAGTTAGGGTATATCGCAATAGTTAGGGTATACCGTAATAGTTAGGGTATATCGTAATAGTTATTGTATATCGTAATAGTTAGGATATATCGTAATTGTAAGGGTATATCGCAAGATAGGGTATATCGCAATAGTTAGACTATATGGTAATAGTAAGGGTATATTGCAGTAGTTGAGGAATATAGCAGTATTTACGGTATATCTTAAGTTTGGGTATTTTCTTCAATCACCGAGTAACTGGTATCCCAAGGGGTTTCCAGTTTGTTCAGCTTCTGGTTTGGTTCCTTAGAAACGATATCAAGCTCATCCGAGCAGTCTAAAGTGACAGTGTTGTGTATACAAATTATTATTGCGTAAACAACAAAGAAATATGGCACTATTTTGGTGGTTTCTTAAATTTATTATTCATAGCCGGACAAACGCATAAATAAGCAGAGAGATGGTGCAAAGAGTGATGAAGGTTCCAGTATTCCGCCATATTATCATCCTCTCACTATTCCCGATATTCCAACCCTTTGTACGTCTACAATCTTAGTTCCGTTATTCTATTACCTATGTAATATTCTAGTATTTTGCGAACTGCAACAGCCTTTACCATCAATATTTCAGCCTTCGGTATTCCAATATTCCTACCTCCAGGTTACATATTATATATTCTAGTTTCCGTTTTCCAATATATTCATGCTCTAGTGTTCAATGTTATCAGTCTCCATCATTCCTACATTCAAACCTTTAAAAAATATATCTACATTCCAGCTCCGTTTTTTCAATATTTTACATTCTGGTGTTTATCATCACCGTCTTCGGTATTTCAGCATTTCAGCCTCTAGTATTCCAATGAATCCATCCTTCAATATTCCAGCCTACATTATTCCAACATTTTAGTCACCGCTATTCCAATATTTCAGCCTCTAGTATTCTAACATTCCAGCCTCCAGTATTCTAGCATTCCAACTTTCCATAAGTGTCAGGAATGTGCTGGCAGCGTCACTTCCAGCAGCCAAGATCAAGCTGTTCCAGCACGTGCCTGGAATGCTGTCCAGGAATTCTGGAATGCAGGAGTCGCCGGCACAGGACTTTGTTCCTTAGTTCTTCGGGCACCGGGAATTCTCTCCTTATTTTCTGGCCAATTTTTAAACAATTGAATTGAAATCCTTAGTGGACTACCTAACACAGTTGTAAATTCGGTCTGCTTGCCAGCTGGAGAGGCTACTGTTGAGTAGCCTTCTTCTGTATTGCAAATTTCTCAGATGAGGGAGCTTGGCCTACTAGGCTACTCTCAAGCCCAAAATTTCATATCTTAGGGCTGTTCGAAGTCTACAGTTACGGTCAGCTACTATAGCTCTCTCAAATACTTTAAACTTCATATGAAATATCCTACTACACACAATGGGTCTCTAGACTACATCATATTACATCTGGTGGTCTTTGATTCGCTTGTTTAAGAAGGCTACATTTTCTCTCCTTCATACTAAAAGCTGTAAAGCAAGTTCATCGTCTCTCCATTCTTTCCACGGGTCGATATAACCGATCATCGCTGGAACTTTTCTAGGTCGCTTGTCGTTACCGTTATTTATAGCTCCGAGGATCGAATGGTGCTAGAACATTGCAGTTTCTAGGTATCAATCGTTCTTTCCAAACAGCTTTTCACTCGTCCTAATACGAATAATATTCTAATAAGTGCTACCCATAGCTCTACTAAAGTAAAGTTGATTAACACACAATAAAAAATCCCGTGACTCTCCTATCACGAGAGACGTCAGCCAATCAGCGATGCGATCGTCTAGTTGTGGAGAGCGCATTGCATCCTTTGATTGGCTGTTGTGACCTGTGAAGCGGCTGACGTCACTTGAGATGAGTAGTCACGTGACACGAGAGTCACGTGAGTTTTGTTGTGCTAAGCCACCTTAGTTAAGCCATGTCTGTTACTGTAATATATATCACGAAATGCTCTTGGGAAGATAAGTGTAGGCGCTGAGGCGTTACATTGTAGGCCGTAAACTGTACATGCCCCGTATGGGCAATGGTTGAGGTTCAGGTGTTGTATGGGCAATGGTTGAGGTTCAGGTGTTGCTGCTGAACCACTAATTTAAATTCTCACATTTATTGATTCACATTCATACGTATGTATTATCAAACAAACGTCGATTTTAGTTGATGCTATCTCTACTCTACTCTCTACGATTTTATTAGTGTTGTTCTGAAGTACGGTAATGAAATTATGATATTATAAGTACTTCTGATTATCGTAGCTACCTACATAAATTTAGTTTTTTTTCAGAATAATAAAAAGAACTGGCTACTCTGAGAGAATCCTATGCAGGCACGGCAGTGAAAAGGGGAATATAGCAGAGCAAGCGCCGGAGAGCGCAGATGGGTAAGAAAATTCGTCCCCAGAACCTAACGGACACTATGGTACCGTTGGGAGCTGGCCCTAGAGCAGGTGAGGCCCTGCACTGCAGCCGTGTGTTTAGCAAGGGCTTTTAATACTTAAATCAGTCGTACATAATTATATAAGGTCTTTAAGCCTCCCTGGATAGAACTATCGGGATTCAAGAGGAGAGGAAGAGACACGCAGTACGTCAACCGAAATGTGGAGCCCGTAGGAGTACAAAATCAGGAAGGTAAAAAAGTGGGCACGAAAGGCAGAAATCCGAAAGGCCGAGCTATCAGTCTAACATACCCATCATAATCTTAAGCCATGAGAACGAAGCGGTATTTTACCACGAAAAGAAAGTAAACTTAATTTTGCCACAATTAAAAATTTAAACCATTAAACACCGTTAATGGGAACAGCATGGCCAATAAAGAAGGGGAAGAACGAAGCAGAAGCACAAAGAGGGAATCACACAAGGTACGGCACATCAACAATGTTCAAAGTGTCATCTAACCAAGTTCCCAGCTCATTCGCTATATTATGTAGAAATAAATCACTTTTCTAATGGAAAAAGTACAGCACACAAGTTGGTCGCACAGAGGCAGAAGCGTGGCGCACGTCCATAGTTCTTTCGCGTTGATTGTTCTTTGTCTCACTGTGGGTTTCAAGAAGCGCGGTAATAGTAAGCTCGGAGGAAATACAAACGTAGAAATAAAACGAATGAGAGCAAGATATCAGTAGATATCAGTACTACGCAAGAGGCTACTTCACTACAAATTTTAAAGCTAACTTGCAGAAAGTTTGATTTACGCAAGGAGGTTTTATCGGAAGATGTAGCAACAGCTACCTACGAAGATGGGAAGCTGACATTCTTCTCTAGGCTAAAGCCTGGCTAGGGCGCTGATTCTCTGGGCGAATGGCTGTGATCTTGTGATTCGTGGAAAGCAGTGGCTGGGAGCCTGTGATTGGTGGAAAGGGACCGGCCATCAAAAGACGAAAAGCTGCCCTAGACAGTACGTGAAATGTGGCTGTGTTCCCTTCGTCTATCTAAACCTCCATGGAATTACGTCCAGACGAATATAGGGAAAGGAGGTTTAATAGACGAGCGATAGAACCGCTCGGCGTGGCTTTTCACGATGGCTTTCTAGTGAGCTCAGTTTTCGTAGTTCACCATACATCTAGAAGACACAATTAGGTGGCCTTCACCACTCAGTCATTTATTGTAGCGCGAACTGGATGGCAGTGCTTGAAAAATGAGTTCACATTCAGGACATGATGGAAACTTAAGACAATCGGTAAATTTAATGCTGAATGCTATACCTTTATAGGCGAGTTCCTATAGAATATAAAATGTAAAATTTATTTCGCGTGGACAATATCTGCAGCTAAAACACACGAGGAATACCTTGAATATCATAAATATCAACGTACATGAATATCAGCGTACATTTATGCAGGCCGTTCCAGCCAGCTTGTGTAATAAGAGAGTGGGCTGCTGATTAATGAATTGTAGGTCCCATGTGAAGTCTTTTGATGGAGAGGAAAAACTTTTCTACACGTTTATCGACTCAAAAAAATTGTCTCAACAATTTAGGACCTGTGAAAATTCCACAGAACGAAAGTACTGTTCTTCATTGATGCCCTCACACCCATAGCCTAACATGTATACGAAGTGTGAAAATATGTTCCAAGTTTGACTGCTCGTCTATGACCTATGAGAAGCAGCATAAATGAATAATTAGACACTTGTTGATTCTGAAACCGAAACACTGATACGTTCATTTTCTCCGCATCTAATGCTGAAAGCTTTACGCACTTACAAACGGCCTAATAGCGTGACAAAAAGAATACAAAGAAACCTAGAAGAGTTCAAAATTGTGGAGGGTGCTACTCTCAGTGCTTATCTAAATGATTTTTGACCATTTTATTTCAATTCAGTTTAATTCGTATATCCACTGTATAATGGTACACAGTTGTTGGTCGCTTGCTTGCTCCAATGCTAGTCCTTCCCTCCGTCACGCTTTGAAGGATTTAGATAGGAGGAGGATCATTAAAAACGGTGGTGTATTGAAAGAAGTAATTCGTGATTAAGTTGTACGTATTATGAAGCCTTTGAAAATAAGTAAACCATATATGTTTCCATCAAACGGAAACTGCAAGTCGTTCAGCATAGATTTATGCCTACGCCATTTAGATTTTTTATATCTTATATGTGTTTCTCTGTATTCTTTCATTACAGCGATATTTACCAAGTTCTTGCGATGACGTCCATGGGTCTCTTCAAATTGTCTGCAAGTTCAATCGTAAGCGTTGTATTAGAAACATAAGATTGATTTAGAGGTGACTTTGGCAAACTGATTACGCTTAAGACGAAAGAAAATTCAATTCCACTTCTCTACCACAATTGAGGGTTTGGCCATCTCGTACGTAACAGGTTTGTAATTACGACCTGAAACTCAAGCCAAGAGATGAATTGAAAGCCTACGATGGAAGTTCCTGACTCGATCCTTTCCATATTTGGAAATCATAGGCAATAATTCGATGTCTACGAGCATATAGTAAGCAGCGATGTCCGATAATTTCGGATAAATGAGTTCATGTATACGATGGGGCCTACATGTGCTATGCAATAGCAGCGAACATTAAATTAAATTCACCCACATGCCACATGATAACTTGAATATCCAGTCCTCGCAAATGAAGCTGATGGGAAATTGATAAATCCTCGATAAAATTTGTTCCTTTTGACGTACCGACTTGAAGCAATACAGGAACTGTTCTCGGAGACGCAAGGAAAGTATCTATTGGTAAGAAACACGCATGCGCGAACACTGGCCAACGGTAAATTGCAAAATTTATTTTAGCCAATTTTTGGTCATTTTGTCGTCCCCAAGTTTCAATTATCGTCGTCCACAGTTAGTCTATAGCTACGAATTTGTGTTTCTCGCAGATAAACACATTTCTTGCATCATCGAGAAACGTTTACTTTTTGTTTGAGGTCGTTCTGTTGGCTAGAAAAGATTTTATCGAAGTTAATCTATTTCAGTGGACAGTCAAGGTGTCGTGTGGTTCATAATTTAACTAAACCAGATCAACAAAAATTATCCATAAAATATTTGTAGCTGTCTCAAGAGTCTTAAGTACTAAAAATACTTCAACAGAATGGCGACTTCGTACAGCTTACTATGTAATTTCGTGCCAACGGTACTAATCGGGTAGACTTTTTTGTACAATAAGTTACAACTTCTGGAGTATTCCGTTTCTCCCTTCTACCGTGTTATTTAGACATGGCAACTACTCCTTGATGAGTAGAATCTCAACCTGTTTGCTTTCGGTTCTCTTGAGAACCGTAACGGACGGGAGGATGACCTGGAGTCCCTAGAAGAATTTTAGGCAGCCAGCGAAAACTGCAAGTAAGCATTCTTCCGGCCAAAAATTTTGATGCGGGTGGTACATGCTGCAAGTACGCAATAATGGTGTTGGCGGAATTCGCGTACTCCACGTATGAAGCTGAAGGGGTACCTTCTTCATAGTGCCGGTGGTACACGCGCGACGGTGGACATGGTTGCAAGTGAGTATGTTCCTCAGTCCGGGCTTTTAGCATTAAATGGTAAACTTGATCTTGTATTCGTCGTGTGATGTAACAGTCGCAGTAACAGTCAGTTGCGTATGTGTTTTTCTTCTATTTGGCAAATAGATATCATTTGAGAGTGGAAGTTGAGATTCACGGTTTGGTGTGTGCTACTTTCCCTTGTGCAGCCGTCACACTTCATTTTTACCTACAAGAACTCTTACACTTCCTGGCCAATGATGTTGAAGGGAGAATTATATATATATATATATTCATCATAATGCTTACAATTGGAGGGCTAATGTAACCACTGCAATATTGAATAATGCCCATATTGATAATAGGCATAATTTGCCAAATTTGCCAGATGTCTCATGATCTATAGAGGATCATGACTCATTTTCAAATAATATTAAGCATCTTTGTCAAGCATCTTCTTTAATGCTATGCGTTAATACCCGTAGCATACGGAAGAATTTCGATCAATTTTGTTGTACTTAAGTTAATTAAATTTTCGTTTCACGATCATTGTAGTTACGGAGACTTGGTTGAATTCATCATAGATGTTATGTTTGATATTGACGGGCACTCAATGTTCAGCCTGTATAGGAATAATCACAAGGGAGGCATTACAGCCTATGTTTATGCTGGACTTAGCACAACAGTAGTCGAATGCTGCACATAGATGAAAAACGAGTTCGAACTGATGAATGTGAACTTACTGCTTCCGTCCGTGTTATGCGTTTATAGACCACAATCTGGAGGTAATAACTTATTGAATGAAATGTTTATAGATGATGTACTCTCTAAACTTTCAAACTCTGCCAATGTACTATTATGTGGTGATCTTAACATTAATCTGTATAATCCTAGTTCTCTTTGTTTAATTGTTAACTTTCTCACTGAGATGCTGGGTTATAATTTCTTTCCATTTCTTACAAAACCAACTAGAATTGTGCAGGGAGATGTTATCTCTCATGTACTCCTGGATCATATTTGGTCTAATTGCTCTTTCGGGTATAATCCCCGATATGCTGTCAATGACTGTGACCTCTTAGATCAAATGATTATATTCTTCCATGTCGAGATCGACTCACTGCATTAACCGTTGTCCTATAGAAGAAAATTCTTACTGATGAAAAAATCAAATCATTTGTCGATAACATTGCTTCGCACTCATTTGATCAGTTACTCTCGATGACACACCCTGGTTCCGCTCTAGAAAACTTTATATCTGAACTCTACCAAATCCATAATGCCTGTTTTCCTGTAGAAGTGAAAAAATCCACAAAAAAAGAAGCCACCTTGGGTAAATCTTGAAATCAAACATGCAATAAAAGATAAAACATAAACTGCTGGAACAATATCGTTCAGGAATAGTATTGCGTCGTTTATACCTAGGTGAGGTGTTAAATATCGTTCTAAAGAAAGCGAATAAGCTATATTACACTGAGGAAAGTTTACAAAAGTCATATGATTCGAGGGAACTATGGAGTGTAGTAAATTCACTGGTATCAGAGAAGTTTTGTGAGAAGCGGATGGAAAGTGTGAAAAATGATGCTACGCTATTAGGTAACAATGCAGCTGATGAATTTAATGAATATTTGTTTCTATTGCGTGCGACATCACAAGTGGCTGCCGGGATGATAATTCGGACCCAACTTCAGGGATTACGCAATGTGAGGCTTCTTGCTTCCTCACTCCCACTGTATTCGTGAAGTTAAACAGACCATCGGAGCTAATAAATGAAAACGCTTTCAAATAGATTAAATCCAACCATATATTTTACACGCTGTTGTTGACTTCGTAGCTCAAGTCTTATGTCATATTTTTGATTAGTGTTTTTCTACTGGAGTTCATCTCGACATTCTAAAAGTCGCTCGTGTTGTCCCTAGTTTTAAGGCCGAAGATGCTAAATCTGTTTGTAATTACCGACCTATTTCAACTTTGCTGTTTATCAATAAAATTCTTGAAAAAATTTTACTTAGGAGACTGTCTAACTTTTTAGAAAAAAATTCAATAATTTCAAATAATGAATTCGGTTTTAGAGAAGGAACTAATACAACTATGGCAGTGTTTTATTTGTTGCAGGATCTACTTAGAAATTGTCATTTTAAACAGTTTACCGTTTGTCTCTTCTTAGACCTGCATAAAGCCTTTGATTGGGGAGACAATTCTATTTTATTAGCAAAATTTACCCGTTACGGAATCATAGGTCAATTTCTTTCCCTCATGAAATTTTATCTTTCAAATAGAAAACAGAATGTTTACCTTAATGATTTTGAGTCTACTATTTGTGAAATTACTACTGGTGTACCCCAAGGTTCGGCTTTCGGATCACTTCTCTTCAAAGTTTTTATTAATGATATTGATTATTCTTTTAACGCAGATTGTAAATTGCTTGCCGATGCTGTTTCTTATGTTACTGAGACTAAATATGCAGAAGCTTGTTCCTCTAAGTCCGTATTAACGAAAGCATTGTCCAAGTTTCTATCATGTTATAAACTCGTCGCCCATACCGATAAAACCAATTGAGGCTTGTTTCGCCGAGGTCTGCTCCTGAACTACTCCATATTTCTTTTAATGGTACAATCTTAGAATGGGTTACCAATTTTAAATACTTGGGTCCAATTCTCGATAGTAAGTTGTCTTTCATCAAACACATTGACTACATATGGATGGTTTGAGTAAATCTCGAGGTGTGCTACACGCGTTACGACCGTTTTACCATTTCACGCCCTAAGAACGTTGTTTTATTCGTTCTCAATTTCTAAGTTAGCGTCTACTATTTTGTTTGGGGTGCAGTTCCGATCAATAGAAAAAATAAAGTTAATATGATTTTAAGTAAAACACTACGATCCATATTAAGAGTAAAAACAGACGCAAATAATCTGCTTCTAATGAGTAATAATTCAATGTACAAACGTATTGGAATCCTAAAGCTGGATATTTATCTACTAAAATTTATCCATGGGGCATTGTTTGCCACACTCATTCCTAATCATTCTTATTCAACGCGATCTAATCTCAATTTACCGCATAATTAGATCAGAGATTGAAAGGGCAGGCCCTGTATTTGAAGCTGCTGAATAATTTAATGAACTCTCATATGATTTCAGGGAACCTTGTTCAAACTTTGCATTGAAGAAAAAAAATTAGAGTTGCTGTTTTAAGCCAATATTGAAATATTATTAGACCTTGTCTCCATGCTTTTAATCAAAGTGTTTTGTAGTCATTAAATATTTGCCTGAAAAGTATGTGATATTTTTGACCAGCATACTGTAATGTAATGTATTTTATTACTTTACGTGTAATTTTTCTTGTTTTGTGCGCAAATACAGGTGTAAAGGTAAAGGTGTAAAGCGTTACTGTGCATTTCGTACTAGCCCTCCAATTGCCAAATCATTTCTTCTCTTCTGTCTAATTCCTAAACCCTCTCCCTTATCCTCTATGCATGCTCCCTTTTCGTGCCCTCAAAAGTTCCCTGAACTCCACCAGAAAGTTTATTTTAAGGCAACTTGGGGGCTGCAATCACGAAAATTACTCCAAACCCGAGGCGAACTTTACCCTATATAAGTACCAATTAACGCTGAAGTTAGGAGAACACTAACGCTTGAGTGAAATCTTACAACTCGCGTCTGCATTGGGGATAAGAGTGGTGCTGTATCACATCTATAAAGATGAAAATGAACAATTGTGTAAACATGATACTGTTTTGCAGGCCTTACCGAGAACTTGCTACAGTAAGGAAAACGTAGGGCTATGCAAGTGTGGGGTCTTAGGATTACCCATGGCAAATTGTTCTCTTAGATCGATGGCCCATGGGCAATCCTTCAAGGCCCACACTTGCAAACGTTTTCCACTGTGCTCATGAGAATAAGTGGCTCTAAAATTGTCCCATAGTTACACTAGTATCCTGTAAAGGAAACAGTTAACCATTGCATAATAGTATAACATCCACGAACTTATCAGCACCCTCTCGTCCGGCATACCCAACTGTTCCGCTCTTCACTCCACGCCCAGCTAACTCTCTATTAATTAGCTCCTATTAAATAATTATGTCGCGTTAATTATGCTAATTTAACTGAATTTGAGCAAGCAAAGCTGGAATCTTGAATTTCTCGGGAGCGGTGTTGCCGGCGCGCGTTCGTGTGAATTGTGTTGCCGCCTTACGCTCCCTGAATAAATAGGGAATGTCAGATATTTCGATGCTGGTTCGCCTCAACGTTTGGGTTGACATTTGTAATCAAATCTTTAACATTAAGAGCGGAAAATTTTGCAGCCTTCTATTAGGAATTATGTGTAGATTGTTGTAATTTCTGTATCACGTTACCTTCAATACGTTTGATCTCTTTCGGATGAAGTCTAGGGGGCAAGCCGCTCGATGGAGGCGGAGCTAACAAGCTGGAGAGCAACCAGAAAGTTATCGCTACAGTGCACGTAACCATTTGCTACTGGTGTGTGAAACCTTAAGTAAGTTTAAAAATGTAAGTATTATCTATAAATACTGTAATGACTGCCGACAAGCATCTATCTGCCTAATTTTTCATTATCTGTGAATATCTCGGAAACAGTATTGGGAGACGACAAAGAGACTTGAGCTTTCTTCACCTTTTCACAACCGATCCATTTGTTTCAACGAATTTGAAATTGATGACATATATTAATTATTTATATATCTGGAATACTTGAAAAATCGTTTAAAAATTCTCACGTCCATAGGCTAGCTTATAGGTTCTGGGGTACATTGTCCCATCAGTATGTTTTAATCAGTATATATCATTTATCATATAACATTGGGATTTTTTGTTAAATGTGCGGGATACGTTCGCCCAACGGTTAACCAACGGCCCCACTATTATGGTGTGAGCTGGCTGGCTGACGATCGGGCTGGCTAAAGTGGGTAGCGTATATGTATGTTGATGTTCCTTTTATTTTTTTGTAAATAGTCGGCTCGTGCTGTTCTTTAACTGGCTATACTGCAGATACTGTCTACGCAACTGAATAAATTTTCAGATTTTTTATTTTCAATACACTTGATGTATTTAGCACTCGGTATCCAAATTACGACGCACCTAAAGAGTCCATCCACTCCTGCCTCCTGAACGATAACTTTTGGCTAGTAGATCCCACCAACCCGCTCGTGTTTGAATATGGCTGAAGGGTTCAGGCCACTCAACTGTCGCGTGGCCACTTCATGACTGAGAACTAAGCTCGCCAGGAAGCAGCCTCAGAAAGCCACCGTGAAAAGCTACCGCGAACTATTGTTTTGGTCTCACTGTCGAGGATTTATGTTGTCTCCGCCTATACTACCTCTAAGGTGAATATATACGTATTAGACTGTGCTTATAGCCAATCCCTCCACATCTTAGTAATGGCTGAGGTGTTGGGAATTTACTGACGGCTAATTACCAGCTAATTCAAAAACGGATCATTGACATTTACCGCAATTTTTGGCAGCACCTGAAGAAGGATGATATTGTTAACGGTCATTACTCTCCTCTGTTATTTTTGTATACATTTCCGTCACACCGGGATCACCATAATAAGATAAACAACGAGAGTCTGTACATATATACTCCTATGGTATTTCTTGACAGCCGCGTTCAAAAGTACCGTAACGACATTCAAAAGACCCGAGACTGTGGTGAAGATATGAAATATGGGTATTACAAAAAGACTGTGCGCACTACCACTCTACATATTACTACCCTAGACACTGCCGTTTTACACAATACCGCTCTACACAGAGCTACCCTAGACACTGCCGTTTTACACAATACCACTCTACACATCACTACCCTAGACACTGCCGTTTTACGCAATACCGCTCTACACAGAGCTACCCTAGACAGTGCCACTGCACACAGTGAGACTCTACACATTGCCGCTCTATACAGTGCCACTCTACACAGTATCGCTCTACACAGTATCGCTCTACACAGAGTCGCTCTACACAGAGTCACTCTTAAGTGCCATAAATCTCTACACGCACGTTCAGCTCAAGCAACTGTCGCCCAAACATCAAGGTTGTTTTATGGCCGCCCATAGTCCTGAGTTACGGCTTTATTTCGGACAAAAAATAAGTTAAGTGAACGCGTGACGGGCTGAGTGTGTCGCCCGTCGGGAGCCTTGGTCGGCCGCGGCTGCAGTTTTGTGTCATTTGGCAAGCAGCGCGTGCAGAAATTCTGCTGATTGGAATGGCGTTTGCTTGGATAACCCCTGCTTGCTGGAATTTTACTGACTGGAATTACGATGACTGTCATAACACGGGTTATAATTCTGCTGTCCATAAGTATGCTGACTGGCAGAATACGTGTTGGAATTGTGCTGACTGGCAGAACGCGTGTTGGAATTGTGCTGACTGGCAGAGCGCGTGTTGGAATTGTGCTGACTGGCAGAGTGCGTGTTGGAATTGTGCTGACTGGCAGAACGCGTGTTGAAATTGTGCTGACTGGCAGAGTGGATGTTGGAATTGTGCTGACTGGCAGAGTGCGTGTTGGAATTGTGCTGACTGGCAGAACGCGTGTTGGAATTGTGCTGACTGGCAGAGCGCGTGTTGGAATTGTGCTGACTGGCAGAACGCGTGTTGGAATTGTGCTGACTGACACTGCGCGTGTTGGAATTGTGCTGACTGGCAGAGCGCGTGTTGGAATTGTGCTGACTGGCAGAGCGCGTGCTGGAATTGTGCTGACTGGCAGAGCGCGTGTTGGAATTGTGCTGACTGGCAGAGCGGGTGCTGGAATTGTGCTGAGTGGCAGAGCGCGTGTTGGAATTTTGCTGACTGGCAGAGCGCGTGCTGGAAGTTTGGTGAATGGAATACTTGTTCCATGGACTTTCACCGTCTAAGATCTGCTGGCTAAAATAGTGCTGCCCGGACTAACACTAATTCTAATATAATGTCCTGGAACGTTAGCGAGTGGCAGATAATAATTGTGCTGGTATTTGCCACGTGCTATTTCATCCAGCACAGCTGATCCATGAAATACCAATAATAGGATTTCTTTTAAAGGAGTAAAGCCTAATAACTATTAGTAAAACAAGAGCGAAAATAAAACTCATTTTCCTTACTGTATATTCATTCTTCAAACATTCGATTGATCATTTTTTTTTCTTAGTTTTGTGCTTACAATTTTCAATTTATTTTTATTTATGTTTTTCATTTTACTTTATTTGACTTTTACTTTATATAAACAAAAAAAACTGCTTGCGATGGTGCAATGAACTTGTTCACCAGAAAAAAACATAAATTTGTAAATTTAGTTCACTTGTGTGGATGGCAATCACTAAATATTATGGCACTACAATAATCTAAATTGAACATGTTTATTTTTTGCATTTTACGAATGACAATTGAGTGATGAGCGTTTGTTTCGCGCTCAAAAATTCCATTTCTTACTAATAAATGTATTTCTTGCTTCCATATGTATTTCTTACTAAATAAATACATTTTTTCGTCAACAAAAGCTATTTGTTTTCTGTATGAGGTCACTATAATATTGATAAAAATGTTATTACCAACACAATAACTTCATAAATATGCCAACAAACACAATATAGACAGCGTTATTTAGTTTATCGAAAATTTCATAAATGAGTCACAGGGCCTGTTTGGTAGAAGTGAGCAAGCAATTATGGCGCAGTCGATGTATGGACATAATACGTTCATGACAATTTTCCTCTCTTAACCTTAAAATATTCTGTAAATTTTTATCATCTATGGGATTAAATCAACGTAGCATTGCCACAGAAGCTTTAAACGTTATGAACCAGTAGGGGGTCCGTGCGTGAACTACAGGCATTCCGTAGGTTCATATGCGCCACAATGGGAAAGACTGTTCTAAACACTTGTCACCATTTTATAACAATATTAAGCAACAAACAGTGATTTATGGCAGTTATTGACAATTTTAAGGACTTTTTACAACGTTGCAGGAATTTACACCAATTTCAAGTTATTTTCAAAGATTTATTCAAATTGCAGCAATACCAAATAACTCTTAGCCACTGAACAGACGTTTACAATCATTTTAAGTACTTTAACGAATTAATGTCAATTTACCTAAATTTTAAGCAATTGTGAGCAATTTACTGCAATTTCCAGCATTTGCAGCAACTTACCCTGCAGTCATGACCAGCACTGCACATAAATTGCAAGCCGCGATAAAAACAAAACCTACAAAAAATTGCACCGGTCGCCGGCGGCCGCCGAGCGGCTAACAAACGACGACTTGTCATCGCCTGAATTTCTGCCCCAACTAATGATTGCCGCCAGGATGAAAATTACTCAAAAATAAATTACATGACACTTCGTTAGCACTGTAATTCTATTCATACTATAGATATACCAAGCTGTGTCATTCTGCTACAAGGGTACGTTGTCGTATTGTATTCCTTCGAAGGAAAGAGAATGGATTAACCAAGGGATTTTTTTTTTAATTCCATAATGTATTTCATACGAAAGACGCTCCTTAGTAGCAGGGCATTTAGTTAACTGAAACTTTTATTAAACTAGTGGCCCATGCCGTAGTTACATAGAGGCAAAAATGTGTTAACGAAGTCTACGTTTCCTTCAATCTTCTTCGTGGTTTCGGTTTCAGACATAATTTTTTTTATTTCATAGCAGACTGCCCGTTGCCTATTAGGTCCCTAAAACTCTATCCTATTCTAAGCTGATACCATCCTTGAACCTCTCCTTAGCTTTTCTATTTTAATGATAAATTGAAACATCAAATTATTCTGATATCTCCGAACTGCTCTTAGTTTAGTCCCTCTGTCTTATAGCGGAGATTGCGTGTACTGTGACAACCAAACATCACTATCCTGTATGTCAAAAATTATAGCCAGGAATTGAAGTTGACCAAATTTCATTGCTCATACTTCGGATACTAATATGCTTCTGAAGGATCCGCTACAACGGCTAACTTTACGAAAACCCTCGTTACAATTTTTGCCGTTCGAAAGGCTAATCAAATGAAGATTCAAGCATTCTGCCTGAAAAACTATATATATTAATCGCCTTTGACATGACGAACACACCCGTGTCGGCGAGCTCGGGTCCATATAGTAATTAATAAGCCGACCCTCGGGTAAGCTCATTCATTACCTCCGCCAAGGAAGTTATGCTGTTGTTGAGGTCGTCTACCTGTCTGTTATACTGTTAGATAATTCAAAAAGTTTTGGACTGATTGCAACGAAATTTACAGGCACAGTTAGGTTTGTTAGGAGGAATATACGATTACCTTTTGGAGGCGATCCGTTCATCTGTTTGTTTGTCTGCCTCTTTATTATTAATATCATAAGTGAAAAAGCTATGGAGTGATTTTTATGAAATTTGAATGAGTTATTAGGTTAATTACGCAGAGTAAATGAAGAAATTTTTGTGATGATCCGCTTGTTCGTTCGTCGTTCTGTTTAATTTGTGTTTTTTTACGGCAATAACTCGAAAAACTATAAATGAATCTTTATGAAATTTACAGGAATTATTAATAATGTTAAAAGACATAATTGATAAGATTTTTGTGCAGCAGGAAAAACGAGTCAATTCAAAACGAAAATAGCTACATAAATGAAGGACCTGGACTACAAGTTTTGGGTCTATATCGAAATCTGTACAGAACGAGTCCGATCTATAACGACGACCGCCTGCATCTGGAGACTCTGCAGCCGCTCTGGACGTCATGAGGGCGTCAGCTGGGAATAATTTATGAGCCTCGGACCTAAAGCGCACAAAAAGAGTAAACTTTTCCAATAAAATATTCACTCAGATCGTCATTACTGAACCATTTTGTCTATTGGCATCTAATATGGAAACTATCATCTAACGGTCGTATATGGCACATTCAGGTTCAACACATGAGCCACAGGTTTCTTTTCCAGCGAATATTATAGATTTGCAAAGATTCATTATGACCGAATTCAAGTAATGAACTAATATCCAGCTTGTCGATTAATTTGAAGGTGTATTCGATTGGCAGGGTGAGGGCTAGTAAAGCTAAGTTCACGAGCTTCAACTTGTCCGGAACTCCCGTAAAAACGGCTTGTTTCGCTACTTTGGATAAAATTTTACGTGTAAAACCCAAAGTGAATGCACAACAGAAACAACCGAACAGTGAACGCTTTTGTACAGAATAGGCAACGGGGTTGGGAGCAACACCACCCAAAGTGGCGAAAGAGCCACACCTGTCTGAAGTGCCGGATAAGCTGACGCCAACGCTCAAGAACTTTGCTTGGAAGCCCATGGCATCCAGGGTGACTATTTACGATGGATCAAGGCTTGGCTTACGGGTCAGCAGCAGCGAGTGAAACTTGACGGAGAGTCGAGCGACTGTACACTTGTATCATCAGGGGTTCCACAAGGTAGCGTGCTTGGCCCACTTCTGTTCTCAATTTACATCAATGATCTCGATCTTAAAATCCGAAGTAAACTCAGTAAATTTACGGATGATACTAAACTGTGTCATCCTTCCATGAAAAGAGAAGAGCTCCAAGAAAACCTTGACCACCTCATGGAATGGAGCGCAACGTGGCATATGAACTTCAATGTCGACAAATGGTCAGTGATGCACGTTGGGCTGGTTAACCTTTCCACCCCATTGAAAATGAATGGGACGGAATTGGCTGCTGTCACCCAACAACGTGACTTGGGAACCACTATTACAAACAAACTACAACACAGTCAGGAAGTTGACAGGAGTGTGAAAATGGCAAGCAGAGTACTCGGATTCATCACCAGAAACTTCGAATACAAGTCCAAGGACATCATCGTTCCCATTTACAAGGCATTAGTGAGGCCACACTTAGAATTTGCTGTTCAATTCTGGTCGCCACATCTCTGAAAAGATATCGATAACATGGAAAGAGTCCAACGCAGAGCAAAGAAATTGATACCTCAGTTGAGAAACAAGTCGTATGAACGTCGCCTAAAAGAACTGGGTTTGATTTCACTCGAGCAGAGACGAATCAGGGGCAGCTAATAGAAACCTTCAACGACGTACCTACAACGGGACTCTTTGAAAGAGACCTCAATGATCGCTTGCGAAACAACGGTTAAAAAGTCAGCAGTTCTTTCCGTATTCCATAGCCAGCATTTGGAATAGACTCCCTTCCGACGTTGTTGGTGCGGAGTCGGTCAGCTCGTTTAAAAATCGTCTTGACATACATTGGGAGAGACATCCTTCGCATCTAAGGACTCCTCCTCCTCCGCGAGTCGCAAGCAATTAACGGCCAAAGCTTCCCAGGCCATCTTAAGCCTACTTCTTCTCACTTCCGCTCCCTCTCGGTATATCTTTAAACTCCGCATATCAGCGGCTATCGATTATGCTTGCGTGCATTCATGATCATCTCTTTGGCTGAGATTCTTCTCATCCTTCTTATTTCTTTCTTTTTTCTTTCATATTCCATTTTTCTCCTCTCATTTCCCCAGTCCTCTACATCCTACTAACATAATGGCAATAGCTCATAGAGGGCCGGGGCGTAAGTTCCGTTGTCTCTTTGGGAATGGGCCTCTTGGTTCTTCTTCTGCCGCCTATCTAATCTAATCTAAATAAACTGGTCTACTAGTGTACCCACTCGGCCGTCGTTGTTATTCTACTGTGGAGAACACTATGCACCTGCCTAGCTGATCTTCGAATGAAAGAGCCGAAAGAGGCTAGGACTACTAATTCAGTTACTTTCCTCCTTAGCGTATCGTCAAAAATTACGGTAAAATATCAGTATGTCTCGAGAAGACAAAGTGAACTTAAGGGCGCACATTAACAAGGATACCAGCATTGCATTGGTTCGTGCTGCAGACAAATGCCACTAAACGAACAATGATCTGGCTGCAGTTCATTCTCAATAGTAGAAACATGAACACTGATTTCTGCAGCCGTTTGATGAACAGAATGCCACCAACGCCATGTTCATGCGTGTCTTGAAGAATAACTAACAACGGACCTTCTTCGGGAATTTACTGAGCCTCTAATTTTGATTTAAAAGGTTCACCTCCCAAAGGCTACAGGAAATGTTATTTGATCCTTGCAACGGTCACTTTCCTAGTGAATTTGACCTGCAATGGGGCCTAATTTGTTGCACTGAGGTGCTACTAAAATTTTGCAAATGCTGCAAGTAGTATTGCAGTAGAACTCTCTGCACTTTACTCACACTCTTTTTTCTTTGGTCCCTTCAAGACTATTGGTCAAGTGAGGCGCGGTCCTTCTGTTTAATCGCGGTGGTAACGTAGTATGGGGGCTGCACACTTGGCTACAGGACCGAAGCGCTCCAACTCGTTTCCTCCATGCGGTCAGAGAGGGTCGCGCTTAAGCCCCACCCACTTGGAGGCTGATCAACAATAACAGCGGTGAACACTGATGCCGCATTACTTCTCCACAGCAGAATCATGAACACTGGTCCTGTTGATGCACCTTGTTTGCTGTCGTTTTCGACGTTCCGCCGCACTTTCACTAATAGAATAATCCAAATCATACTCGTTCATGCCTTCACGCTACCACCTAAGCCCAGTTTTGCGGCGAAACTGAGCGCTGCTTTCACGGGGTATTTTTCAATTACCCGGACTTGCCAACAACAGCTACGGAAGTTCCCGGAATGGCGGGCATTTTTCCCATACTCGACCAAAGCTCTCCAATAAATTCCCAGTCGGCTCATAGATTCCAGTTAAGGAACAGCCGCCGTCCGGCTTACGCGTCTCATAGAGTTAAGTAAACAGGCGAACTGACGGGTAAACTACCAGAGTACGGAGCCTGGCTGGGGAGGTGTGAATTTTGGGCTGTGTGCAATGAGGCGAATGTAAACAGCTATTTCTGGGTGCCAGTCTTTGGGCTTAGTGAAGAAAATAAAGGTAAATAGTGGTTTCTTGGTGCTTATTTTAGAGTTTAGCGGAGAAAGTAAATTTAAATAGTTATCTCTATAAGCTAGTTTTAGGGTTTAGGGAAGAAAGGAGCAAAAAGTAATTCATGGGTGTCACTCTTGGGATATTGTGAGTGCAGACAGTTAGTTTTGGGTGCCATTTTTAAAGTTAGTTGAAAATAATATGCGTCAACAGTTATTTCTGGGAGTCGGTGTTGATTACGTTTAAAAAATACAATTGGTGAAAACAATATGTTCCTACTGCAGCTTAGCACAACCACCCACGACTGACGAACAGGCACCGAGTCCCAGAAACTGAGTCCTCGGACACAGTTGGTGGATATCAGGCTGTTGCTAATACAGCAATCGCTTTCGCTTCCTACAAAGAGTAATGAGCAATATTTATGTTTAGGTGAGACTCTGAGCTTGGTAGCATAAAAAAGTAGAAACTAACTAGTCATTCAAAAGTTTTGGCTTCAACAGACATTTACTTCTAAGTGAGAGCTACTACCCAGACCATTTGATGAGGAAAATAGACTTCACAAAATCGAAGTATTTTAGGTGATATTCTAATACTTCGATGCCCCGGACTATAAAATTAGTCATCTGCAAGTGCTCGTAATTTCCAGAAATTGAAACAGCTAGTTTTTGAGTTAACTGGGAATGCGTACAGACTGTAAAATGGCTGTAAACAGCTATTTTCAGGGCAGCTGAAAATGGCTACTGAAGATCAAAAGGCCAAAATCGGCTATTTTTTATTCCAAAAAATGAAAAAAAGTTGCACAAGTCATTCTAAAGTTGATACTTAAAGCTTTGTTTTAATATCCGTAGATTTATATGACCCTAAATCATGAAAATCACCCACCCACGCATTCCGCCTATATAGAGCTGGAATAACGAAGAATGCTCAAAAAATAGTAATAAATGCTCTTGTTTATATTGCATAATGTATATTAAAAATACTTCTGGTGCAATACACAATAAAAACTCCGATATGTAACATTCTTCGTAATATTTAAATAGGAAAGTACTAGCTGATACTCCTAATTATTATTATATGCGAGGGTTATGGCCTTGATGATGCTCACATATGAGGAACTTGCATATGTTGAATCTATGCACATGACAGATAAAAGGTTACATTCCATGACTCATTTTTCTAGGCACCTAACTAGTAAATATGGCACTTTTATTAAAATACTGCACTAAAGCAGAGCTAAAACACAACAGTATTTCATATGGAAATAATCTATACGAAAAACAGTGAATAAAAAATATTGTATTGGGTAGTGCCGCCTGCGCTCCCCATAAAGAGAAGCAGTGGTTACCATTCTCCATTCACATACCAATGAATTTTGCATATAAAGAGATCAAGGTGCACTCCGTAAAGATGATGATGATGATGTAACTTTCACAATTCTGAAACTTGGAATTCTACACTGCAACGTTAGTACAATCAGAATTTTAAAAAGAAAATGTGCTCCATAATTAGAGAAGTACTCAAATTCGCACATGGCTCCATACTTAATCTAACCACCAGTAAGAAATATTATTACAGAAAATGTATGAATTTTCAAAATATGTCAAAGTGTAAAACGCAATTTAGTATCCGAGAGTCAATGCAAGACGAAACACGTTTCAGTGAGGAATGCCAACCACTATCTTGCAAAATATACAGTATACGATCCGTTCCAGTGCATTTAGTGCAAAAAATTCCACCCAACATAATGCCAAATAAACAATATTCAACACGTTTAGCGATATATGTATATATATATAGGGTAAAATGGCATGCCACACCAAATTTGTAAAATATTACGTTATTTCAAAACAGAGACCCAATTAAGAACGTGAAGCACGTCTCAAGGTATTTATCGTAACTATGTCATCCAATATCATCCAAAATTATTTCGCCGAATCGGTGATGAAAAATGAGAACTTGTAGCCTCGAAAATAAGCCAAAAATGGAGCACATCTCACAATGTCTAGAGCTCATGCGAGTCCTAATGTCTTAGTAACAAAATACGCCCCGTACGCACGCCCTGTGCCACCCGCTGAACATTTTGAAATATAGACGAGGCTTTCAAGGCAACCAGCAAGTGGAAAGCAAAGAAGCAGAGGGAGTTAACTACGGTGAGTTTGAGAGGCTGTTGACTGTCTCTGCCTATTCGCCTAACATATATTTGCTCAGCAAGTGGAAAGCAAGGGAACAGAGTAAGTTAACTACAGTGAGTTTCAAAGGGTATTGGCTGGCTTGGCCTATTTGACCAACATCTATTTGCTCAAAGCCGACATGGCTGCCCAATATTTCAGTGACTTTGAGGTTAGGAACACGCCAATGGGAACTGGGAACCGTACGTCGGAGTGATTCCTAAGTGCTCAAAGAAATTCCAGAGCCATGCTGAAGAAAAGGAATTTTGGCATGTACTCCAAGGCTAGAAAGTTACTATTGGAATGGTTGAAAGTTATAGAGAGTCGCTACAAATCTCGGAATGGATGAAAATGCTAGGGAGGGTCAACAAATCATAGTATAGATAGGAATTGTGGAAAGGTATTACAAATCTTGGCATGGATGCGAATTGTACAGAGGGTCTACGAAGCCCGTCCCTAAATTTGGTTTTATGATTTGAATTAAGTTTATAAAGAATTGGATATGTATAGAGTGGGCACAAATCTAAGTATGAATGAAAATGGTAGGCAGTGTCTAAAACTCTTGGAATCAATGAGAATTGTAAAGGTGATCCTGCAAACAGGAACGAATAGAATTGATAAAGAGTGATCACTACTCTTGGATTGGATGAGAATTGGAAAAAAAAATTGCTATGATATACCGTAGAATTAGCAGATTATGTAACAAAACATGCAGTTTTGGAAACATAAGAATTTGGCAAGCTTGCGGTAAATTTTTTAATCACAGAGAACTGCAAAGAATTTCTACGAATCTTAGAGTGGACTGTAGCCATAGAAAGTCGCAACAATCCGGTTAATGAATGAAAATTATAGAAACTGTCAATAAACTTTGAGCTGCATGGATTTTACAGAACGTGGCGACAAACTTGGGAATGAATGGAAATTATAGAAACTGATTATGAATTTTAGAAAGAATAGGAAATTATAAAAAGTAGCCACAAATTCTGCTAAGGAATGTAAAGCATAAAAAGTGGCAACTAATTTTGGATGGAATGAAAATTATAAAATAGCAACAAGTTCTAGAAAAAAGGAATTGTGGAAAGTGGCAACAAATTTTTGAATGAATCGAAATCATAGAAAGGTGCAACAAATTTTGGAATTAATGGTAATGCTAGAATCTGGCAAAAAATTTGGAATAAATGAAATTTATAGAAAGCATCAACAAATTCAAGCATTAGTGGAGCTTTTAAAAAGTGGTAACAATTTTCGCAATGAATAAAAATAGTAGAAGAGGGCGATAACTCTTGGAATAAACTGGAATTGTGGAAGTGATGACAAATTTTGAAAAAGGCAAGAAAAGTAGTGAGTTACTTCTTTTTTTTTTGTAATAGTTTAAAGCTTTTCGAAACTACTAATCAGTACGTTTTTGCAGAATATTATTATTTCTGTTAGTATTAAACTAGATATTTTTAGTACGCACTGTGAGCAAGTTAATAGTAAATATTCAATTTCTATTTTTGATTTTGTAAAATCCCCACTGATGAAAATTGAAGAAACTGGCTAAAAACGATGTAAAATTAAGTAAATATACGACAGTTTGTTTGGATTGCTAAAAATTTATTTTAATTTGGTCGATATTGAGCTGTAAGAGAATATGAATGTCTAACTTTATACGCTCAAGAACAACAGGCTTTACTGTCTCGTTTTTAACATCAAGTGAGATAATAAGTTATATATATATACTATGAGTCGCGTCAGTGACGCGAACTGAAGACCTCCAGCTTACCATACCGCTGCTGTAACCACTAAGCCACTACATATCAAAAGCAACGCAAACACACTAGGTGCCAATGCTGCCCGATGCAGCATGACGGAGATATTAAGACAGAACAGTACGTGAATAGGAGGGAGCTCATCCATCTACTCTCAATAATTAATAACCTGAAAGATCTTTCAGTTTCTCGTCCCGTCAACACCTGGTATTATCTAGAAAAAGAGGGTCATCTGTTTCATCAACTTAACTTTGCTACTATGCAGCGGTCAGCACAAGTACTTAGGAGATGCTTGCGCTGCTTAAACGGTGTGGTGGTTTAGTGGCAAGAGAAGCGGCGTTTTAAACTGGAGGTCCCCGGTTCTAGTCCAAAGCTCGGCTCCTGATTTTTTTTTTTTTCAATTAATACGCAAGGGCGGACTGATAGGCCCTTGCCTGGATAATACCTGATATTGGAGGGACAGGAAACTATTATATATATAATAATAACTAGGCAGAGCCTAGTTAAGTTTAATATTATATATATTTCAGTAATTTTAGAATAGCATCTCTTGTCTGGCTAACTATATTGCTATTTTGTGTGTTTAAAATACATTCATTAACTCTTTTAAATGTCCAAGTTTTAACGTAAGAGTCTCGTCTTCCGTCCACTGAAATAGTTGCCTGGCGCTAATATATATATACATTAAATATATATATATATAATACCAGTGCAACGTCTCCTATACTACAGCTCTCCTGAAGATCAGGTCCAGCCTTAATCGGTCTCCTTTAAGTAAGCAATTAAAGGCCAATCTTGGTGAGATATAAGGAGATCTGCGAAGGGATCGTGGGATCTCGAGCGGTGGATCTCCTTCAGTTTATTTCTCTACCGCGTTGTGGTGATGAAAAAATTGAACGGTGTTGAAAAGTGGCTTCATTTTTTAGTATGTGAATTTTGATACAGCGCTGTATATTTGCAGTTGATGAATGAACGTGCCGACACTGATGAACTGTATTTGTATCCAGTGGTAATATTTTTTACAGAGTAAAATAATCAAGTTTGCTGATGGTTTACTTCTGAAGTGCTGAAGGGCTATGTTTATTACTGTACAAAATGCGAACGCTACTCTGTGTAATGTAGCATTAATTTCTTTTCGCTTCTAATAACGATACTGAATGTTAACGATATCGTAGAGCAAAATTTATATTGTTCCATAGCGCCAATTTCTATTTTTTATTTTGCCATACGGATTTAGAATTAATTGCTTTTCTAGGTATAATAATTTTAGTTGAGGAAGTATAGCTTTTCCTTTTTACTCGTAGGGCGGCGTATATTGAACGATACTCTACAGCCCTACATTTAATTTGTGGCGATACAGTCCTAAAATTTATTCTAATGGGAAAAATAGGATAACCATTATCGTGTTCATAGTTTTAGTGATGTACCATATAGTGCCGAAGTCAGCAGTGTCAGTATGTACGTTACTGAAGTAACTGTTCAAAAGTTAACTAAATTTTAACTCCTAGTGTAGAAATTTATTGCCATTATGACCTTTTAGTATTTAATGGTCAATGTAGCACTTTATGGCTGTGTAGCATTTAACGGCCGCTAAAGGAATTTATGGCCGTGTAGCATAAAACGGTCAGTAAAACATTTTATAGGTAAAGACATTAACAAGTGAATTGCACATCAACCACCAAAACTACATGCATAAGTTCAAGCAGGAAATTCCACCAGGTACTTAAGGATTACACGGCTACAGTCACACTGAGAAAATGTTGCCCCAAAACTAGCAAGCATTGGAATGCACTGACAATGAATACTTGCCTTGCTGTGCACGTGGGTGCTGAACGAGAATGCTGATCTTTTCGTGCAGTCTGTGCACGCCAATGCGAGTATACCCTTTTGGTGCACGGGTAAGCTTGCTACAGTTGGACACGACTTTTCTGGTAAATATTATTCTTAAAACTTCAGATCAGGACATCAAAGGATGGGATTGACCCAAATACAGTAAAAAATACCTAAGAAACCGAAAACATTGCAAAGAAGAATGCATAAAAATATTCACAGCCGACTTGAACGCCTGCAGAGCGACACGGCCGAGCACGGATCTCGGCAACGAATTCCAAACCAGCCCCGTTCTGGGAATGAAATACGGACTGAATGGACGAATTTGGCACCTCACCATTCCCAGTGTAAAGGCACTGGCTACGGACGCAGCTCGCGTGTTTCATCCAAAGATCTTTGAAGCATACTGTAATTATTATAGCCACAGAATTGAAGACGGAAACTCATATGACCGCCATATGATCTACCGGCTGTCCCTATTACAATTTAGCTCAGTGGCCTCGCACTGGACTGTGAATGTTAGAAGTGCTCACGCTGCAATCCCGAGCATCGCAAAAAATTCTATCCTCGGCTTAGGAGTGAACACCCGACCCTGAATGTGCGAGAGCAGCGTTGTATTACTCCGCCTCTGCGTGTCAGTTGAAGGTGAATTGAAGGTCAGCTTAGCAACCTGTGGTTGTAAAGTTTTGACGGTCACTCTATCAATTTATGGCTGTGTAACACTTAACACTTAAAGTCGTGTGACATTCGACAAGTTAGTGAGGAAATATATGGCAGCACAGTATTCGACAAATACTGTAACAATTTATGGCTGCATGGCTTCAAGATCAGTCAAGCACTTTATGGCTGCGTAGCAGTTGACGGTCACTACAGTACTTTATGGCTGTGTTGAAGTTGACGGTCACCACAGAAATTTATGGCTGTGTAGCAGTTGATGATCACCGCAGCAATTTATGGCTACGTAGCAGCTGACGGTCTCTACAGCGATTTATGGCTGTGCAGCAGTTGACAGCTACTGCAGCAGTTTATGGCTGCGTAGCAATATCACGGATTTTCTAGATAATCTCAACGATTTTCGTTGCCTTACTAATTTCCAGCTCGCTGATTGGCTGTCAGGCACCGAGCGCCGACGCTGATTGGTTGCCTGACAGGTTATTTCGCATTTTGAATTAGCCAATCATGGCTCGGCGTTTGATGTGATACACTCTATTTTATTTGTTTTTCTTGCATTATATTTCATTTTTTCATGTAACGAGTTCTGGTGAACTCTAATTAGTTGGCGAGCTGAGCTATTCAGTGTTAATATAAAAATGAATCCAAAGTAAAATGTCGGAGTTGCGTTATTGCGGTGAAAACTGTGGACATGACACAGCCAACTCTATCTATATGCTATAGTGATTGTCGGTGAAGCAGTTTTACTGAGGATATACTATCAGTAGGTATCGATTTTTTTCCTATGGATACCACAAAAAAGGCTTATGTGCATTTATCACGACTGCCATTGAGGTTATGTTTACTTTGAGTTTATACTTTTTGTCTTTCTCTTTTTTTCTGTCTGCCTGTCACCAAAATAACCCAGAAAATTATGGATGGATCATTACAAAATTTACGGGGATTTTCATACCGGGCCACATATGCAAATGTAATTTCAACAAGTTGCTGATGCCGTAGCCACGCATGCATTCGTACAAGCAACTGGAAGCGAAGATGAGCAACTGACAGGTAGTTTGAAATACATTTAAAGTCGGTAGCATAGATACGGTGGCTTGAACGACTTACGAGCTGCACATCCTCATCCTGACGTTACGTTGTTCTTATGGAAGTCTACTGTAGCAGAGGGTAGGGCTACGAAAAACCCAGAAGCGCCGAGTGGTTTGGCCTACTTCCGGTTACCCAGCCCCCCCATCCCCCCCCGCCCACTTCCGGTTCGCATCCTCCTGACCCCCGCTACACCGGAAGTGCATTGGCCGTCCTAAACCGGAAGGTCAAGTGCGAGGGTTGGTTCTGTGTTTTTCGTGGCGCTACCATCTTCTTATTGTAGCCCCGGTATAAGAGCTCCATTGTCGTTTCGATATA
>LQNS02001154.1:6411204-6432548 GCA_001587735.2 Parhyale hawaiensis
ATCTGTACACAGAGCTATTCTGTGATCTCGGATCTTCTTTTTTTCATTCTTTTGTTTTCTCCACCCGCTGGGCTGGTTGCGTGGGGGTTTGTTAACCTCATGGAGTTTCTCCGTTCCTACGTCGCTAGCCTGGTGTAATTTAATAATAATAATAATAATAATAATAAAACCTCGAAAGGGAACGAGATCATGTTCCAATTCCTGGCCAGCGGGCGATAAGCACCTTTCTCATTGGAGACAATATAATCAAAGGGCAGTATCTTGCCTTTAAAAGGGACTGCAAGGATCGAAGAGTTATTTGCAGACCTCAAACTTCCACTTCTGATATTACTGTTATCTTGAAGGACCTCCGTTGCAAAACAGACGGATCACGTCATCATCCATGTTGAAACTAATGATCTGCGAATGTTTTCCGAATATCAGTTACGACTGATTAATAAGCTGATTCCCGCTGCCAAAAAGAAAACTAAGCATGTCACTCTTATTAATATTCTGTCCCATCATAGGGCAGGTAATCGCCTAGATTCTAGGATCCGTTACATCAACAAGGCAATGAAAACGAGGCAGCAAAGAATAAATTCAAATTTGTTTAATTATTTCCCTTGTTTGAAGACAAGTGGAGACTATTTTCAGACTTCTGTTCTTTGTTGCCTCCTCAGTAAAAGTTTTCAGTCAACTAAAAAGAGCATCGATTTCCCTAAGTGTAGGTCAGCATTTTCTGTTTCCAGTCGCTCCAATTAACCTCGCAAGCGTCTTGAAATTCAACGCCTGTACTTGCCCAAGGTATTCAGAGACGTTCATTAAAAAACCTGTTTTCCGATCAGATGAACCAGAATTGTCTTCTTCACGCGGTATTCCTGTTTTTTTTTTTTTTCATGCTGGCTCATAACTTTTAAAAAAATCAATTATTTTTTGCAATTTTGGCCATCTCATCTTGGGGAGACGGATTTCCATGAGCATTCTGTTCTGCTTCATCGGCATAAAGGGAGAATGTGGCAAAGAACTTGACGCTTTTGACGAAATTTTAACTCCTGTTGAGAGAGCAAACTGGCGGAAATCGTGCAGCGCTATAGTTACTTCCGCCAAGGAGGTTATGTTTTCGTCGGGTTTGTTTGTCTGTCTGTTCTTCTATCTGTCTGTCACCAAGATAACTCAAAAAGTTATGGACGGAATTTGACGAAAATTACATGGGTTATTAGATATGTTAATAGGAACAAATGATTTCTTTTAGTGAAGATCTGTCCATCCCTTTGTATGATTTGTTGCTTGTCTATTTATTGATAGTGCCATAATTTAAAAAGTAATTGACAGAATTTCATGATATTTACAGGACTTGTTGGGGTTATTACAGAGAGTAAAAGATCAAATATTTGATATGATGTGTTTGTTCGTTCCTTTGTTTGTAGCTGTGTTTGATTTTACGTTTGTTAGCGTAGTGACTCAAAAATTATGGATGGATTTTTGCGAAATTTTCAGGAATTGTTAGTAATGTTAAAGGGCATGATTGATTAAATTTTGAGGATGAACGGTTGGTCCGTTTGTGTGTTTGACTTATGTTTGTTAGCGCAATAACTCGAAAATTATGGATGAATTCTTGTGAAATTTCCAGGAATTGTTAGTAATGTTAATGGACATTATTGATTAAACTTTGATGAAGATAGGTTTGTCCTTTTGTGTGTTTTACTTGTGTTTGTTAGAGAGTTTGTTGGCAGTGTAACTCAAAAAGCTATGGACGAATCTCCAAGAATATTACAGTCGTTGTTCATACTATTAAACGGCACAGTTGATCAAATTTTAATGTTGATGCAAATAAAATCACGGTTTCAGAGCCGACTTGAATTTTTCGTTACTGCTGCCTTGCTTGGCGGAGGTATGCACTCCTAGGGTGCTCTAGTTATCACCTGTGAACGAAGTGAGGGAGGTGACAATGTTTTCGTTGAAGATTTAAGTAGATATATAAATATATATATATATATATATATTTGGGGCGAGCACGAGCAAATGTGTTTATGTAAATATATATATTTGTATGTCGGTCCACCGAAAAAGTGGTCGAAGGAGTTGAGAAAGCTTCATATCCTTTACTTATCATTTCAGATACTGATGATAGGACATGTAGATCCCGAAACGTTCATGCAGCTTTAGTAGATTTTAAACCTTTTTAAATATGTTTGCTTCCGTAACCTTGGCTCTTTTATTTAATTTATGGATTAGCAAATCACTAGATTCTTTTTTTGTAGGGAGTTTGGTGGGTTGCCCTATATGTGTGACCCATGTCAAAAAATGACGGCGATGAAATTTGCTCTCCACCGAAACTCCCAAAACCAGGTAAAAGGAGTGGGGTATGGTCATGATTTTTTTGCAGAGAGGCTTGTGAGTTGGCCTCGATGTGACCCATGTTAAAAAACTAGGATTAGCTGGCCCTAAAAATGGTGGCGGTAAAATTTTCTCGCCACCCAAAAAAAAATTAGATGGAGTTGAACTTTGTTCATGATTTTTTGCAGGGAGTCTGGTGGGCTGTCCTCGATGTAGCCCATGCCAAAACACTAGGAATTTCTGGCAAAAAAATGACGGCGATGAAATTTGCTCTCTACCCAAACTCCCAAAAACAGATAGTTAAGGAATTTGCGGTATGTTCATGATTTTTTGCAGAGAGTCTTGTGAGTTGGCCTCGATGTGACCCATATCAAAAAACTAGGATTAGCTGGCATTAAAAAGTGGTGGCGGTGGAATTTGTTCTCCACCCAGAAAAAGAAGATGGAGTTGAGCTATGTTCATGATTTCTTCGATGTGACCACCCCAAAAAAGAATCATTAGTCGGCCATAAAAATGATGGCAATGAAATTTGCTCTCGCCGTGGGTGATGGTCATACGCCACGAGGCGTTCTAGTTTTTATTGGTTTCGCTCAAAGCGTATGTCACCCACGAGAAAAATATCAGAACTTTGTCCATTGACCGAGCGTTTTTTACTTCAGTCTTTTGCACAAATTTTATCTGTTTCGCAGATTCTCTGGTCATCTATCGAGGGATTTCATGATGAAGTCTGTTCAATAATATCTCATTGAGCTCAGTTGGTCGACCTGAGCTTAGGCCGTCTTTCAGCTTAAAATGCTTATTTTTGATATGCGAAAAGAGACGACGTGTACTACTTTGAGTCATTGAACCTCCATACACGTCACAATTATTATTTGCACCTTCGGCGTCGGCAACGCCCCGATTACATGCATGCAGTAGATGGTGTCAATGCTGCTCAGCCTAGCTTACTTAACATTCCATAGTAACAATCTAAAAGTGAAAATACAAACTATTGAAATTATAAAATGAGCAATTTCGCGCTTTGCAACGCACATAAAAAATTTGCAAATAAGTTTCATTTGTCCACTTATTTTTAACGTTATGATTTAGAACAACGCTCAGTTATTATTCTTGAACTCAATAGTTTTAAAAATATAGGCATTTACTATAATAATTTAGAGAAGGTATGATAATAAATGATTGTTTTGTCAAATCACCTTGATTCTTAATGACTTTTATAACTCTCGCAGACGTGTCTTTATTTCAAGACCCCGCTATATAATGAAAATACACACTTGTGTTTTTTTTCTAGTTGCTTCTTGCTTGCTTGATCGCTTGGTTTGTTGCTCTCTCACTCCCGATGTGAAGGATCGGTGTGAAGAAAACTGAGGCTTCTGTTGAAAGGAGAATTTTTTTGCCTTTTACATATTAACCCTTTACTTAGCGGCTGAAAAGCGCTTTCTCTTAATGGAAGTGACCATACATGATAACTATGCAAGTGTTAATTAACCCGGTAGTCTTTTGGAACTTAACTGGGAGTCCTTTTTAAGTTTACGCTGCCGTGCGGTGACAGGCAGTACCTGCCTGCAGGTGCTCGAGCTGTACCAATTCTGCAGTTTTCGTGCTGTACCAGCACGCTATGATAGACATTCCTCGCCTGCGCACGGTAAAACGTGCAACTTTGTGACAGCACTTCTCCCACAGTAGCGGCCTGATCTCACCGTTGTAAGTTCGTTGTAAACGGGGTACTTTGGACCGACTCCGACTCTTTCTTCCCAAGTAGTCTTACTCCTCCCGACTTAGACTCCAATTGTTAACGAAATAAAACCATTATCAAAGTCTTCGACTCCTAGAAAAACCAAATATCCGACTCCCGCGTTCAAAAAATATGAGATTCATGTAAATTCCGACACGGCTTCTGCAACCCTATAATGAAATAACAGCGAATTACACGGGTGGCTGTTTAATTTAAAATGCTTTATTTATCTTAGAGTTTAGATTTTTCCCTAAATAGATGCTTGTTTTAAAGAAAATATCAAGAATTTTCACTGATGCTGTAGCAAAAAATAAACACTAACATATGCGTACTTCAGATGTTTATAGTGATTAATGTTAGCTTTTCTATATAGAAAATATCATGCATTAGTAGTGATGCATTATAAGCCGCTGCAGACCTAAGATGAAAAAGAATTCAATAAAAAATCGATAGCTGTTACCGTAAACACCCAGGAAAAATTACCCTATATAATTTTACGGCATCATTGCTGAAGCCGTCCCAGGGTACGTCCGAGGGTGAGTTGCCTTAGATGATGGCCGATATCATTTGCAATTTGCAGTAAAATTTCAATACGCCCAAATCCGGGCAATTATTTTTGAGGTAATATAGAGGGCGCTTAGAGTGAGAGGAGAAAATTGCCCCATGAATGGGAAATTTCGTGGGAAATGAATCGGATCGAAGAAATATGGGTTATTTAAAGAACGGTCTAAAACTGAACATAAATAGTAAAAAACGGCCAAAAATTATCTCATGCCTTTGGATCTTTAGTTAGCCATGTTGTGAAAACATTCGAGAGTACTGAAGAGGCATTTATTGCATCTTTTAGGAAGCACTAATCAACATGGCTTCCGATATAAGCGAACGTCCGTTTCTCAGCTGCTCAAGTAGTAAGACTCGAAATTTGTTCTAAATTCATTTTGCTAGCAAAACAGGCAAAGAAAGACACAGACGTATAGCATCTATCCTCTGTCCACTTTATCAAGGCAGTTTGGGCGTGGTCAAATTCCTCTACAACGTTGACAATTATAAATATGGGCGCATCTAAGACTTTTGTTCGGCCCATATCTTAGCCCCACTCTATACCTTTATGTTAAGAGTATTCAGAAATACCCATAGACTTGGCAACGCTGTAGAGGAATTTGACCACGCCCAAACTGCCTTGATAACATGGTCAGAGTATACATAGGCGGGCCTCAAATTTTCGTTGAAACTGCTGTGACGTCATCATTGTCTCTTGTATTGTTGAACTAGCAATATTACTGCTATAGACAAGAGTAATACTCTTAATCTCTTCAATTTTCAATAAAATTTGGCACTGATGGAGATACAGCCACATAACATCAGCATCATATCTGCGCATATATTTATATGATGTAAGCAAACAAGCGAGCCGCAGTGACGTCATCATTAGCGCAAAAAATTTTCTCGTGGAAAATACTTGAAAATTGCCCTTCTGCGTTCATTTGTCTCTGGTTAGCACGTCATCCCAATTCATGTTAAAGTCGGTAGCATAGATACAGTAGCATGAACGACGTGCGAGCTGCACATCCTCGCATCACGTTGTGCGTGCATATGTATAGTGTGGCCTCGGCCCAAGACAAACACGAGTATGTGCGTCATCGCCTGTGAACGGAGTAAAACCTCATAAAGCAATTCAGTTCTACCGTGACATCCATTCGCTTTTGGAGAAGTCCAGCTTGGTATACGTCCTTTCTGAAAATTGAAAGTTAAAAACTAACTAAAGTACGGTCGAAAACATTCACCCACAAGGGCATGCTTCATTACTCTGACTAACAAAGGACGCGGAGACATCTACATTATGCTTGAAACTGTCTAAAATCTATCTAGACCGAAGTCAGAAGCGACGCGATGGAAAAAGAGTCCGTCTCGAATACCTAATAGGACCAGCGCTGTCTTACTATTTCCTCCCCCCCCCCAGTGAGAATGTACAGTGGAACCCCGGTTTACGGCATTAATTCGTTCCAGGAGGAGCCCCACAAACCGGGATATGATGTTAATACAGGCCTTAAATACAATAATGATCACTGAAACAGGAATGCAGGGTTAGTAAGGCTGCATTGCAATGAATACTGGCTTCAAAAAGACGCACTCGCCGATTTGCGAGGCACCGACTGACGGTTGCTAAGTGGAGTGTGCCACCGCAAACCGGTACATTATCTTGACAAAATTGTGATCGTAAACCGAAAATACTACAGGCCGGGGCAACCGCAAACCGGCAATCCACAGTAATTTCATTTCATTTCTGTCTCCCGAACAGACAGATGCGGAAACAAGGCACAGAACGAGTATACACGCAGTTCCCAATATAACCACGCTTCCGTTTATTTCACAGTGGGCTATAACAAACGGTAATTCCCTTGTCTGCAATGACATGAAAATGTGTTTAGTGTACATTTTGAATTTGTAGTACTACTCACATACCACAACTTCTCACGAATTAGCAGACGCATAACAGTCAAGGAAATTACTGCTAACGACTAAGAAGGACATTCTTTAACATTAAGTCCCAGAAGCAATAACAAATGTATCAAACGAAACTTATATAATACATCCTATTCATTGCTAAGACACACACTAACTAAAAAAATTCAAAAATACACATATAACTAATATAATACATCCTATTCATTGCTAAGACACACACTAACTAAAAAAATTCAAAAATACACATGAAACTTATATAATACATCCTATTCATTGCTATGACACACACTAACTAAAAAAAATTCAAAAATTCACGCCCACACATATCTCTGGTTAATGTATCTAACTATCGCAACAGAAGGTATTTTTCCAGCTAAAAGAATACTATATCTACTGTATAATTATGTGTACTGTGCTTGAGAACTCTCTTTTTTTTCTTCTTTAAGACCAAACTGGTTTTTAACAAATTATTTGCTAATGATAACTAAATGAAGTTTATTTCATACAACTGCATACTTTTTCATACAACAAAGTCATATCCAACAACAACTTTTTTCAAGTAGAAGAATTTTGCTTCCATGAACCGTTCCACATTTCTCAATTAGAAAGTCATATCTGACCACCATACACCTTTTTTTCTGAAGCACGAAAAGCGTGTCCCACAATCCCTCAATTTTTCCTCAAAAGGAAAATAGTACCCCATAATGACATAATATTGTTCTTAAAGAAGGGAAGTCATATCCCACAATTAAACAGTTTTTACTCATTTAAATGAGGAAATCATTCCATAACAAGAAACGAAATCCTGCAAAGTTCGCCAAGAATCCACAACTATCGTATATCAGACTAACATTTCAATTAAAATATTAACTTCATATTTGCACTTCCCAAGCCAATAAACCTCAAAACTACATTATATACATTCCCCTTTTTTCCCAGAATAAAATAAATTGTATACCTTCGCAGCGAATGTAATTGGAAAGGTTCAATAATCGCTCACAATAGCTGGAAGTGTTCCGCAAGTCTCGTGATGAAGGGCGATATTATTCAAGCGACAAAAATATATATCGCGACTTCTGCACCACAATTACTGCGCATGACGTCCAGCTTACGTCAAGCTCATTGACGTCATTCAGAGCAGCGTAGGACGGACGTGTACATAGCGAATAAAATATGCATAGTGCGCATATTTAAATACTGTGCTATGGACGCTACTGTGTGGGACGTTAGCCCTTTGTTAACTAGACTGTGTTACCTCAATATGAAGGTTTTAAAAGAAATGAACGGTTGTAGCAAACTAATACTGCCTAGGTTGGGTTGGGAACAACTAAGAAACTAGTCATTGGAAGCTAGGAATTGGAATTTATGAACTGGAATTTAGGAACTGGAAGTCAAGAGTTGGAATTCACGAACTGGAATTTAGGTGCTGGAAGTTAAGAATTGGAATTTAGGGACTTGAATTTACGAATTGAAATTGAGGAAGGAAGTCAGGAAGAGAATTGGAAAAACCCACAACAACGCTCACTGTCCGTTTTAGCTAACGCATTTCTTCAGCATTTGCCGCACTTCTTTACTCTTCTCTCTACTTTTGCCTCACTAACTGAGAGCGCAATCTATCCACTTTAATTAGCTGGGCATCTATTATGCTCTTCCTCTATTTTCTTACAAAATTAATATCTCGCATTTCCTTCTGTTCTCTAACATTTCCTTAGTTTTTCCTGCCTCCATCCCTTCTCACTATTTCCTACACTTCTTCACAATTCGCGCAGCATATCTTCAACTTGATACCTCAATATAAAGGTTTTATGACAAATGAACCTTCGTAGCAAACTAACACTGCCTAGGCAGTGAATAGTGTATTTTGTGAATAAATATCTTTGGCAGCGACTCTTCCTCCTTTTTTTCTCTTTTCTCCTGTCCTCTATATCCTACTAACGTAATGGCAATAGCTCATAGAGGGCCGGGGCGTAAGTCCTGGTGTCTTTTTGGGAATGGGCCTATTGGTTCGTCTACTGCCACCTATCTAATCTGATCTAATCTTGTTTATAATTTTCCATACTCCACTAGTATTTCCTACTAATCAGCACTTCCGTATTTCTGCAACATTTTTCCTATTCCGTCGGCAACTTTAAGGCTTCCGCCGCACATTCAGTCAAATTTGAACGCTTCTCAGACTCCCCTAGTAGTTCCTCAGCAGTTTGTATATTCTCCTAGCATTTCCTACACTCTTCGGAGCAACTTACACACTTCCTCAGCATTTCACACACTTCTTAAGCATTTTAAACTCTCCTCCTATATTACAACATCCAACATCAATTTTCAAACAGTATCAAAACTTTTTTCCCTTCCTCTTCATCTTCGACCCTCTGACACGGTTTTCCACTCTCCTTCTGAGTTTCTTACAGTCGTTTAGAGTTTCCCACTGTTCCCAGCATTTTCTCGCCTCGCTTATCCAATAATGCTAAGCATTTTATACACAACTCCAGCATGTCCCACAACCCCAAACACCGCACACATAACCGTTACATTTCCTACACTCCCCGCGCATTTCTACACTTCCTTACTATTTTCAGTTCATTCAGAATTGACTACGCTCCCATATTTCCGTCTCCTACAGTGTATGTAACATTACAGCATCATGCTAAGCGCTCTCCAGCTTCTGCCACATTCTCCCAGCATTTCCCACACACTCTCTCAGCATTTCGCACACACTCCGTCAGTATTCCTAACACACTCTCTGAGCATTTCTCAAACTTCCTTAGCATCACCACGCTTCCTGAATATTTTCCACACTTTTCCTCAGCATTTCCTACACTATCTCAGTAGTTTCCACAATCCTTCATCATTTCTTTATCGTCTCAAAAGTTCCCACGCGTCCTCAGCATTTCTCACATTCCTTCAGCATTTACCATATCTCAGCTTTTTTCTTACTTCCTCGCACATCTTACACTCCACCGTCAGTTTTTCACCTCATTCCTTTGTATTTACTACATTACCTCAGCATTTCTCTCATTCCCTCATCATTTCTCACACACTCATTCAGCATTTCTCACACTCCCTCAGCATGTCCTCAAGCTTTCTTAGCATTCTCTTTACTTACTTCCTTACACTTCTTACACTCCACTGCCGGCTTTTTACCACTCTCCTTCAGCACTTCCCACACTCCCTCCGCACTTTCCACACCCTCTCAGCAATTTCCTTAGTCCCTCAGCACTTCCTACACTCCCTCAGCATTTCCCGCACTCCCTCAGCACTTCCCTCACTCCTTCAGCATTGCCCATACTCCCCAGCACCGGCCATTAGGCGCTGCTGTTTGTACTGACTAAGCCTCTTGCCCCTAAGTGCCGGGGCCCATGGAGACCTATTGATTTTTGTGCCCGCCTGTCACTTATTTCTGCTGCTCTGAGGAGCAGCTGCGCCTCGAGCTCTTCAGCATTTCCTCTGCTAACCATTGCAGCAATGTACGTCAATACTCTTAGGGCATACTGTGGGTCCGATAATGATTCGTAATGCTTTAGAGTAGTGTATTTTGTGTATAAATTGATGCAGCCACTGAGGGATGGGGTCCGTCCAAGACGAGTCACGTGACACCAGTTCAGTTCAAGTCGGACAAATTCAACACAAATCGGGCCAAGTTTTTTCCAAATCGGACCAAGTTTGGCCACGTCGGCCGAAATCAGTATGTGTTTGGCCAAGTCAGAATAGTACAGTCCAAGTCGGCCCCAGTCAGTACATGATTGGCCAAGTCAGAATAGTTCAGTCCAAGTCGGGCCAAGTTTAACCAAGAGGGGCAGCAAGAGGCTCAGGACGCCTTCGGCTTCGTTTCAAAGTTGGTCTCGAAATCGAAGGGAGGCCGTGAAGTGGTTCGTTAGAGGCGAGGCTGGGGAGCCGTGAGAGATGAGGGTTCTTGGTGTTATTGGGGTTAGATGGTGTTCGTATATGCGGTGCTGAGTTGGTGTTGGTGTTATTGGTGTTAGTTGGTGTTAGTTGGTGTTATTGGTGTTAGTTGGTGTTATTGGTGTTAGTTGGTGTTATTGGTGTTAGTTGGTGTTATTGGTGTTAGTTGGTGTTTTTGATGTTAGTTTGTATTGGTGTTAGTTGGTGTTTTTGATGTTAGTTTGTATTGGTGTTATTACTGTTAATTGGTGTTACTGGCCTAATTTGGTGTTGGTGTTATTGGTGTTGGGTGGTATTGGTGTTATTGATTTTAGTTGGTGTTAGTGGTGTTGGTTAGTATTGTTGCTATTGGTATTAATGGGTGTTACTGCTATTTTCGTTAGTTGGTGTTACTGGTGTTAGTTGGTGTTGGTGTTTTTGGTGGCATCTGGTGTTTGTGTTATGGGTATTAGTAGGAGTGGGTATTATTTGCCTTAATATGTGTTATTGGTGTTAGTTAGTGTTGGTGTTAGTGTTATTGGTGTTAGTTGGGGATGGTGTTATTGGTGTTAGTTTCTGTTGGTGTTACTGGTGTTTGTTGGTATCGGTGTTAATGGTGCTAGTTGGTATTAGTGTTTTTGGTGTTAATTGGTTTTGGTGTTAGTTTGCGTAGGTGTTACTGGAGTTAGTTGGTGTTGATATTATTTTGTGCCAGTTGGTATTGGTCTTATAGGTGCTTATTGATGTTGCCGTTATGGGTGTTAGCTGATATTGATGTAACTCGGTGTTGGTGTTAACTGGTGTTGGTGTTAGTCTATACTGAGAGTGTTATTGGTGTTTTCTGCTGTTTTGGGGTTGGCGTAAGTATTAGGCTCACGGATATTAATTTTTTTTCGATACAAAATGGTTTCAATAGCGTTGTCGTTGCTGGTAAACACTGTCAGTAAATACAAGTGTCATTTTGGAGCCAGTGAGTGTTATCTACTTAGTACAAATAGCTAGCGTTATTTGTTTCATTGGAGTTAGTCACCATCAGTCTTTGGTAAAATAATAACTGCTAAGCGTTAACGCAATAATGAATGCGCCACACCGACTTTACACAGAAACAATGCCCGTTTCAAAGGAAAAAAAAAAACAAAAAATTTCCTTCCCGAAGAAAGTCAACCTTATCGACTGTTTCAGAGGCCAGCAAAGAACAATTCTTGCAACTTTAGACAAAGAAGAAGAAAAAAGCCACCACTTTCACAACATCGGCCGCCAGGGGGCCAAAGTATCGAAAGCCGATACAGTAATTATCACTTTATCGAGCAACCTTTCGCTCCCTACATTATTGCAGTGATAGAAGGCTGATATATGGCTGGCCTTGTCCTTATCCGCAGACCATAGCCTTAGGGAGGTCTGAAATATGGTGGTGTGCGGGCCATGTTGGGTGGTTATAGAGGGAAATAAAGGCGTGTTTGGTGTGTCGTAGTTGAAATAAAGGCGTGTTTGGTGTGTCGTAGTTGAAATAAAGGCGTGTTTGGTGTGTCATAGAGGAAATAACAACGGCGTGTTTGGTGTGACGTAGGCGAAATAAAGGTGTATTTGGTGGGTCATAGAGGAAATAACAATGGCGTGTTTGATGGGTGGTTGGGGAAATATAAGCGTGTTTGGTAGGTTGTAGGGGAAATAAAGGAGTGTTTGGTGGGTTGTAGGGGAAATAAAGGAGTGTTTGGTGGGTTGTAGGGAAAATAAAGGCGTGCTTGGTGTGTCATAGGGGAAATAAAGACATGTTTGGTGGGTTATAGAGGAAATAACAACGGCGTGTTTGATGGGTCATAGAGGAAATAACGGAGTGTTAGGTGGGTCGTAAGGGAAATAAAGGCGTGTTTGGTGGGTCATGGGAAATAGAGCCGTGTTTGGCTTGCAGGAAAATAAAGGCTTCCTTTATGATTGAAAAAATATCAAAGCATTTTATGTTGTTCTAAAGGGAAATTACAGTAATTGCCATATTTTGTGATTTTAAAAGGAAACAAATGCCGTATTTTGTGGCTTTAAGGGGAAAGAAAGACATGTTTGGTGAGTCGTGGGGGAGAAAAATGCTTGTTTAGTGGATTGGAGGAGAAATAAATGCTTACTTGATTATGTTAAAGGGAAATAGTGACATTTTTGACGAACATATTTGGCAACACAAAAGAAAGTAATGGCATGTTTTGTGATTCAAAAGAAAAGAAAGGCATAGTTGATGGTGCGCAAGACGAAAAAAGTGAGTGTTTCGTGGTAGGGAGACATAAAGAAGTGTCCCGGAGACTTGAAGGGGAATTACTTTACGTTTATGAAGAAATATGATAGAAACCAAACGGTGTGTAGTTGACTGCGAGCTAACATCAAGCGATGCAGCAAGAGCAACATCAATTCAACAATACATCAAGTGCAACTAGTACATTAAGAGGAGTAGCAAGTAAAATATCAATATGAAGAAGTCAGGCAAGCTCTGCATGAAGAAGCAGCTCAGTTCAAGGAGGTATGAAATCCAAGACAAGCATTAGGAGACGCATCAATTCTGTAGGACAGGTTGAGATATGACTGAGCATTAAGAGGCAGTTAGCACAAGTGCATTTTCTTCTAAGCGCATCATCAAGCACATTAAGAGGCACATCAAGAGGCCTATGAAGCGGTACGTCAAGAGGCATATGAAGAGGCACATCAAGGAGCAAATCGAGAGGCATATCAAGTGGCCTATGAAAAGGTACATCAAGAGGCATGTGAAGAAATACATTAACAGGTGCATTAAGAGGCACATCAAGAGGCACATCCATAGTTACATACAGAGATACATCAAAAGGTAGATCAAGAGACATAGGAAGAAATACATTAAGAGGCGCATCAAGAGGCACACAAAGCACATCAAGCTCGGTCTGATCCTACACCACTTGAGATACGATATTTTCCCAATGGCGCCTCTCAATCAAACAATGTTTGGCCCGCAAAACTGCACGTCCAAGTTCTAATAAGAACCGTGAGCAGCAAGAACTTTGGCAGAACTTAAAAGTTGGGGCGACTTTTTCCGTATTCAAAGTTCTGTTGAGTGGGCGAGGAGGGTCCGACGTGTGGCTCTCTGGGGACATAGGAAGTGGGCTGAAAACTTCGTGGTTTTAACGAAAAAAAAAACGAGGCACGACTATGCATTACCTGCTGTGCATTTGATGGTATTTTTAGACAACGACATTAATTTACTTGATTTTCCAGTAATGGTATCCCTAGGTACCAGCATAAAGTAACCGGTGAGCTTCCGAGAGTATCTCTAGATACCAGTATCAGCTGAGAGATTCGCTTCACACGGTAACTCTAGATACTCGCATCAGGTTTACTTGATTCTCTAGTACCGGTATCTCTAGATACTAGCCTTTACTCGAACGGGTTCTCTACACTGAGAAAAACTTAGATGCACGTGCAGTAAGTGTTTCTTGGCGTAGTTTGGTGTGTCATCGCAGCAGACAGAACCACACATTTTTGTCAGTTACATATTTCCGCAAAAAGAAAGTAAACAAAAGCTTTGCAGTTTTGTTACACGTGCGAAACAAAACACGGTTACTTACTAACACACAAATCGCTATTGTAATTGGAAATTTCGTCGTTTCAGATGCATTAATTATACCTGTTTTGATGCATCTAGGTGCATCATCGGCTTTGTCCCAAATCCAAAACACATACGTGCATCAACGTGACCAAGTGCATCATAGGACCATATATGCATCATCACGATGCACTTTCTCTTTATAATGCACTTTAATATTTCAGTTTTGGGACAAAAATGCAGGTAATTTTGATGCACTTAAATGCATCGAGTTTTCTCTCAGTATAGGGACGGCATCTTCAAGGGTACCCGCTCGATCTTACTCAGTTTTTATTCCCTCAGCCAGGACATAATTTCTTTACTTTGAAAATTGTCACAGCATTTCCACCAGCCAAGCCAAGTGTTATGCCAGTTTTTCTTTATTTTTTTAATTGCAATTCCAAATAAAAAATTTAGATAAGTTAAACAACGGAGCTCACCACTAGTTATTAATCACGTCGCTGCAGCTCTACTTCTCTTCTGGGGCCATTTGACCTGTATCTGCCGCACAAAATAGTGCGTGCGGATTTCCCAGTGGAGCGTACCGTCAAAGTTGACTTCATTATCACACTTTTATCATCTTCTTAGGGTGATATGTCTAGTACATGTCTAGTAGCTGTCCACTCGAGACTAAAAAACTTCCTGCGTGAAAACTATAGCAGTGCTAGAAAGCCGTACAGAGGCTTAAACTGTAAGCTAAGTAGTGCCGCACCATGCCTGAAAATCGGGCGAAAGAATGAAACGAAAAAAAAATAGTGGTTTTCACATTTTTTTTTGCTACCTAGTGAAAAAAATGTGAAAATCAACACCATTTTTTTCTTTTTTCGCCCGGTATTTTCAGGGATGGTGCGGCACTACTTATCCTACAGTTTAAGCCTGTGTACGGCTTTCTAGCACTGCTAGTTTTCACACAGAAAGTATTTTAGTGCCAAGTGGACGGCTACTAGCATGGTTGACTGGTACTAGACATGTTACCCTACCATGTTAATAATTGGATTTAGGTAGCTTACAATAGATAGACCAACAGGCCCATTACCAGGGAGAAGCCGAGGCCCATGATACGGCACTCATTGACCTATTGTTATTATATTAAGACAGAAAAAATCCTATGCCTAAACGAACTCGGCCACCATTGAAGTGACCGCAAGTATATTCAGTTGCAGTAGATTGCCTGTGATTCTAGGACTTTAAGTTAGATTGGGAATCAAATTCAAAATAATATCATAAACACCATTGTTTGCATAAATAGTAATGCATTTAATTATTTATATATTTGAATCTTTTGTGCCCAGCTCTTAATAAAACAGAAACACGAAAAATAGGCCGAGTTGAAGATATTGGCGCAACTTAAACCAGGTTGGAGAATATGACCACAGTGAGAAAGCCTTGTCTTTTTCCTTAAATTGAATGCATTACTTGCTCTGCCAACGACGAATTTCACGCAATGAAATACAATACCTTCGCTGGGCGCTCAGACGGTTCTGTTTTTTCTACTTCCATCCTTCAAAAAACTTGATTTGCTCTCAGTTCAAGGTGCGCTACTTAATTAGATGATCAACGAAGCAAAGACGAAGAGATTTTATGGGGGTGCAGTACGCGCAGCAATAAATTTGTCCAACTTGCTTTCTGCCTTTGAGGCAGCAGCAGCTTTACGTTTGAGCGTAAAAATTATGATTAACTGGAATCGTATTATAGGATATATGATAGGTGTCTGACACTTAAATTCAGCTATGCTTGGATGTTTGCTAATAAAACCCGCTTTTCTCACATGTCATCTAAGGAAGAGAAAGACTGGGCTGCTCAGTTAAATAGAAACCGCGAGACCTCGACCCTTATGACAATTTTGTTGGTCATTTGTAGCGTTGCCTTCATAACCATTATAATAATAACAACAACGGAAGTAAGTTTGATAAGAAAGATATATCAGTCAACACAGCCATTTTTGACGGTTCGGGTACTCTAGAATTACACAATATATACAGTGATTAAGAACCAGTATTTCAACAGCTGAATTGTTGTAAACTTCAAAAGGATATTGTCTGAATCCCGCGTATATTTTTTTTAATTTTAGTGAGTTTCCTAATATTCCTTAACCCTATCCATACCACGTTGTGTAATTTTGCTGCAAGAGCTTTTTGACCTGTTGTAATGCTACAGGAAAAAATATCTTTGTCGTAGCACAGCCTAGTTAAGATATAGTTAACCTAAATAGCGCTTAGATTTAAAAAAAATAGAAATATTGTTTATGCAATTAATGTACGTCTTCATATGTTGGTATTTACTTTGTTATTTTGACGATTAATTCTTCATTTCTATCAGTATTCATTATCATGAGAAGATCAGCACAAGCTGAAAAAAGGAGAGCATTAGCAATTCTAGTTCTTTTTGGATTTAACCTTGTTTTTTATGTAATTATTCTAAAGTAAATACCACGTCCTGTTTGATTAACCCATTCGCTGCGGGGACTCTGCTAATGCAAGAATATAGGAAAACAATATACTAAGCACCGTTGTGGGATTATACATTAGTATGTTTCGAGTCACGCTCTTAACAAAGGAAGCAAAAAATTGGCAAGGTGGCAAATTTTGTCACTATGTTGAGCTTTGATGAAGGTCGAGAAGTGAAAATTAGGCCAGGTTGCAAAAATGGCCAGAGTAGGACTGATTCCTTTCATTAAATGCATTTCTTGTTCAGTCAACGTTGAAATCAAACAATGAAGTTTCGTACAGCTTATCGTAGCCTTGTTATCGTGTCTGATTTTGTATTACTTTCTCCATACCTTGAGTCAGTACTTGCTCTCACTTCATAACGTACAATGCAGATGATCAACAAAGTACAGGAGAAGCGAGTTTTCACGACGCAGTAAACGTCGCATTATTTAATAAAACTTGCTTTCTCGATTTGAAGAAGCGGTTTTTGCTTGTGCGTAAAATTTTCATCATAATGATTATGTTTCATGCCTAAGACAAAATACGCGGCAGAGAATTTAACTGAATTCTGTGATGTTCACTGCTTGCTAGCATTAACTGATTTTTTTCGTTTGTCACCTAAGGGAAGGCAGTGTGTTGCTTGAGCGAATTCACGTAGAGAGCATTCATATTCGATGACAATTTGAGTTGGGATTTATAGCGTATTTTTCATAGACTTACAAGTAACGAAAGTATGTATGATCAATGATGAAGGGTCATCACAAAACCCTCGCTGTCAATTTTGACAGCCTGAGCACTCCTGTTTTTCATATGATCGCTGAAAATATTTCTTTTGGTAACAGTTAACGCATCCTTACATTCACTTTAACAAAAGTTTCGAAAGCTATTGGAATGCTTTTCGAAAATGCTTCTTAACTTTTGTGAGAAAGGAACAATTCTCTGGTTTTTAAAATCAAAGCGCAGTTCTGTTATTTACTGGTACAGTGAGTATCTAAAGAGTTGATACCAATGGTAGATTTTTATATTTTTATTCTCCATTTACCATTCATATCTAAGAATTTACGAAAATTGTTCTGGATGAGCCTTTGATATGCTATAATTAAATATTGATGTTCTTGAATTAGCATTATGAATAATTAAGCCTTGTTAATAGAGCTGACAGCACGAGAATATCAGCACCAGCAGATAAGGGAGAGCAACAGCTACAGGAAATCTCCGCCTGGCAGTGACGTAAATTTTCGCTAATTGTCGTAAGGGTGCCGTTAATTTGCCTTAACTGCAGCACCTTCCTTCCTTTGTCTTGCCTCCAACGGGAGTTGCCTCTATGTTCTGGATTTAACTTTAATGTTTTAGATGTAATCCTACTGGCCTAAGTGATTCCTAACGTTTGGGATTGAACAACTGTATTCCAGATTTGGTATTAACTTTATGAAATTTAATGAAAATGTTTTGGATTTATCATTACCTCCACCAATGAGGTTATGTTTTTGTCGTCGTGTTTATCTGCCTGTCTGTCTATTTGTCTGTCTGTCTGTCACCAAGATAACTCAAAAAGTTCTCATCCGATTTGGACGAAATTTACTGGGATTGTTAGGTATGTTAGGAGAAGCAGATGAATAACTTTTGGTGAAGATATGTCCATCCGTTTGTATGTTGGTCTGCCTCATTTTCCTCAATGCCATAACTCAAAAAGTTATGGATGGATTTTTATGAAATTGAAATGAATGTTTAGGTATATAACAAAAAGTAAATGACCAAATTTTAGAATGATCTGTTTGTTCGTTCGTTCATTTGTCACTGTTCTTAATTTTATGCTTGTCAGCACAATAACACAAAAAATAATGAATGGATTTTTATGAAATTTGTATGAGTTGTTAGTAATGTTAAAAGACATAAATGACCAAATTTTGATGCAAATCAGTTTTTTAGTTTGCATGTTTGACTCATGTTTGTCATAGCGTTTGGTAGCAGTATAACTCAAAAAGTTATGCACGGTTCTTCAAGAAAATTACACAAGCTGCTATTACTATCAAAAGACACAAATGATTAGGTTTAGGAGTTTAAACAAAGAAAATTATTGTTTCAGAGCCAATTTGAAATTTTTGCTACCGTTACCTCGCTTGGCGGAGCTATGCGCTCTCAGAGTGCTCTAGTTAATAGTCTGGAATTTGGATTAATATTAATGCTCTGGATTTAGCATTAGCATTCAGGAATTTACTTCTAATGTTCTGGACTATGTATCGACAACCCAGAACTATATATTGTTCTGGACTTGACAATAACATTCCGTAATCTATATATCAATACGCTAGTACCTACCTACCTACCTACCTACCAACCTACCTTTTGTGTCATGCTCTTCAATAATAGAACAATTTAGAGATTGGGCTTCAAATATGAATCATTTCCCCTGTATCGTATCTACCTACGGGTTTTCATTCTCTCATTACATTCTAACCGCTTTGCAGGCAGCGGATGGCATTTCTAACTAGAGCACTCTGAGAGCGAATACCTCGGCCAAGCGAGGCAACTGTAACAAAAAAGTTCAAATTGGCTCTGGAACCATAATTTTCTTTGCACAAACTCCAAAATCTAATTATTTGTGCCTTTTGATAGTAATAACAGCTTGTGCAATTTTCTTGAAGATCCGTTCATAACTTTTTGAGTCATACTGCAAACAAACGTTATAACAAACATGAGTAAAACATGCAAACGAACGAATCAATCTGCAAGAAAATTCAATCATTTATATTTTTCAACATTACTAACAACCCCTATAAATTTCATAAAGATTCATTCATTATTTTTTGAGTTATTGTGCTAACAACCATAAAATTAAAAACGATCGAACGAACAAGCGGATCATTACCAAAATTTGGTTATTTACTCTTTTCTATGTACCTAAAAATTCATGTTAATTTTATAAAAATCCCTCTATAACTTTTTGAGTTATGACATTGAGAAAAATGAGACAGACAAACAAACAAAGGGACATATCTTCACCAAAAGTTAATAACTTTTTTCTCGTAACGTACCTAACCATCCCTGTAAATTTCATCCAAATCGGTTCATAACTTTTTGAGTTATCATGGTGACAGACAGACAAATAGAGAGACAAACACGATGAAAACATTATCTCATAGGCGGAGGCAATAAGGCCAGTTGCGCAGCCATGATACGACACGGGTAAACAGTGTTGGTAGTGTTGGGCTTTTTTGCTCTGAAGTCTTTTTTTGAAGCGATTGCGCTGCCGCGAAGGGCATCCGCCTCTACAGTCGACAGTGCGATGCCTGTGCAAACACAATGACATCTTGAGTACAGAGGATGACCTTGGTATGAATGGAGAAATTGAAATGAATCTTTTCTCTTTAGCTACTATGTAGCTATCACAATCAACAAAGCAAAAAAATTATGACCTACTGATCAGTATTTACGAGTTCAGCAATAATGAAAAAAAATAGAAACACCGAGAAAAAACTGGAATGTGTGACCTTATGGAAGCCTAAATTATCTGTAAACTGTGGGAATCAGAACTTTAAAAAGGCGTGCAAATACATTCTGTGAGAGAATATTGCAATAGGTACTGTCATATTTCTATGTCTTTATCAAAACACAAGTACGAATTCGTTGGTGACTGAACAATAAATGCGTGATTTAGTGATGAAATCATATGTATCTACCTACGGCTTTTCATTTTTTTCATATCATTCTACTCGCTTTTCTTATTGTATGACATTATGACATTTCTAATAAGGTCAGCTGCGTAGCCATGATACGTCACGGATAAACAGAACGGGTAGTGTTGGGCATCTCTGCTCTGAAGTCTTTTTTTTTTTTTATTTAGAAGCGAATGTGCTGCTGGCAAAGCATTCGCCACTACAGTGCGATGTCTGAGGAAATAGCCACACTGGCATCTTTAGAACAGATTATCCCGTTGCGAAGGAAGAAATTGGCCGTATCCGTTTTTTTATTATATAGCTATCACATAAACAAAACAAAAAAAGATGGGCTAATGATCAGCATCCACGGGTCTCGAAATAGTGCGAAAAAAATTTGATACGCAGGCAAAAAATTGAGACGCGTGATTTTATGAAATGCTAAATTTGGTATTTGTAAGCTGTGGGAAACAGATCTTAGAAAAGGTTTGCAAATCATCAAATGCATAATTGAACATTGCAAGATGTACCGTCGTATTTGTACATAAAGACACAAGTGCGAATTCATTACTGACAGAACAAATGCGTGATTCAGTGGTGAAATCGAAATACTGGGAAATGCTAGATGAGATGTAAGGTAGACTGATTGCTTAACGATAGCCTGGGTTAAGCAGCGGACGTTAGTTCAGACGGGTTGGGTTAAAATATGCCTTTTACCTTAGGTAAGTTAAAACATTCACTTACCGTGGTATTTCTACGGGTGCAGCCAGTTTGATAGTAATGCTCTGCATTTAGCAGTAACATCCTGAAGTGTAAGTATCTGTCTGCTTGTTAGTTTATTTTTAAATTACCTTATCACTTTCTGTCATTGTTGAGGAAAAAAGATGGTGAAAGCTGGTTCAAACTGTGATGATCGAGCCTGCCAACCACTATTGGAATTTTTGAGGTGAAAATCAGACCAGGTTGCAAATGATAGCAAAGTATGAATTCCCGCAAAATTAAAGCACTTCATACTGTGCTAATGCGAAATCCGCCCAACGAATACGGCTAAAGTAGCTGTTGACGCTCTTATTAATTTTGATTTTTGCTTCCTTTCCATATTAGTGCTTGCTAGAAGTCTCACCTAAAATAGGCCTCTTCAAAGCAAGTTGCTTACAACATTTTGAAAACCGGTCAAATTGACGGGCCCGATGGTATCAAGCGCTTACCCAAGAGTGTAACTGTTACTGTAATATCTATTATATTGCTGCTTTAGTGCCCGAAAGCACTCT
>LQNS02001154.1:6437222-6469258 GCA_001587735.2 Parhyale hawaiensis
GGCTAAACTTTGTTTTTGCAGCGCAGGGATAAACTTTGTTTTGCAGCACAGGGCTAAACTTTGTTTTTGCAGCGCAGGGATAAACTTTGTTTTGCAGCACAGGGCTAAACTTTGTTTTTGCAGCGCAGGGATAAACTTTGTTTTGCAGCGCAGGGATAAACTTTGTTTTGCAGCGCAGGGATAAACTTTGTTTTGCAGCACAAGGCTAAACATTTTTTTGCCGCCACTGTACTATCAGAAGACACAAATGGTCAGATTTTGGAGTTTATACAAAAAAAAAATTATGGTTTCAGAGCCAATTCGAATTTTTTGTTACTCCTGCATTGCTTAGCGGAGGTATGCGCTCTCAGAGTGCTCTAGTTTGAACTTATTTGGTACGTCTGATCTTGTTTTGGTACGACATTTATTTAAAAACCTTATAAAGGGGGCTCGAAGGAAAAAATATATCCCTACGGGGGGCTTGGGAGTAAAAATGTTAAGAACCACTGGTCTGGAATGTTAAGCTCAGTGATAAGATCGTTCTTAATTTCTCGAAGTAACTTTACTGTGCTGGCCCATCGACGGGTTTCAGAGACCCATTATAGACCTGTCACTGACCCATCACTGGCACACCATAGACCCGTCACTGGTCCATCATAGACCCATCACTGACTCATCATAGACCCATCACTGAACAATCATAAACCTATCACTTTTCCATCATAGACCCATCACTGACTCATCAGAGATTCATCACTGGTCTTTCATTAGGTCATCGCAGACCCATCATACCACCATCACTGGTCTATCATGGACCCATCACAGACCCATCATAGACCCATCACTGGCCCATCACGGCCCCAATAATGACAGAGAGCAAATCACCTGAACGATGCAGACTTCCTTTTCATGGGCGCAGATAATGGACCCCGAGCCTGACCAGCGTACAGCGTCGGCACGCAACACAGCTCATGTGTGTCTTCCTGTGTGTTTGTTTGTGTGTGTATTTTTCTGTGTGTTTGTTTGTGTCTGTGTATGTATTTGTTGCAGTCGCAAAAGCAAAATATTCATCATTCATTGTTCCGTATTCATCTATTTTTTGTCTCGAGTATAATATTGAATGGCAGGAATAGGCGGTGATATCTTTTCCTGATCCATTCAGGTGCTTATTTATAACTAACTAAAGTAGCCAGCCGTCAAAAAAGACGGCAATGATTCTATACTTAAGCCTTTATTGTTCTTATTTGCAGTATGGGTTTTACAGTAAAATATGTCCCATACCTGTAAGCTGGATCTTCCATTAACGTACTGAAAGTTGCGCCGTCATGGTTTTGCGAGAGCAAAATTTTCCTCCTGCAAGTTAAAGCTCCAACATCAGTTTCGAGAGCTCGAAGGTTAAGCAGCAATTAGACAATATACTTCAGTCAAAAGAATTCACGGGAAATACCCAGTTCCCAGATGCCGTAGTTAGTTGAAATTTGGTTTCAAAAAGAATTAAAAATATTTTGGCCTCAGTTCAGCGTGAATTTTAAACTGCCACGCAGAAATTCTGCTGAAGAAAACAAAACCGAAATGGATCATACACGACAGGAACGAACACTCCATCCAAGACTGAACTTCTCGCATACCACGCTCCATAAAGGACATCAGATCGTACCTAACAAATTTTCTAGCATATGCAGTAGCACGAGCATATCCCAGAAGAAATATTAGTCATAGTAACTTAGGACTCAAATTTCCTGCCACCTCATCTTGTTATTCTATAATTCTATAGATAAATTTTCTGCTGTCTAAATCTTCAACATCGTGACGGAGAGACGGATTAACCAACCAACGTACCAACCAAACAAGCGAGGGAGCAAACAATCAGTAAACTGCGCTTTATATTATACTAGAGGGCCCAAGCCATCAAAAATGACGGCAAAAATTTTGTGATTGAGTTTTTTTTTATTCCGGTTCCTAGTATAGGTTTTGCTGTGATACAGGTCTCATCCCTGCAGGCCTGATCTTCCATTAGTGAAACGCAAGCTGTAATACCATGAGTTTTGCGATAGCAAAATACCCCCCTGCTAGATAAGGAGTGAATATCAGCTTGGAATTGATCAAGCGTTAAGCTGCACTAAGAAAAATATAGTTCAGTCAAAAGAATGCACTGGAAATGCCCAGGGCTCACCGTATTGTGGATACCAGCTGACTGTTGAACCTCCAGCGTCGAACTTTGGCTGCGATGTAAATTCAATATAAAAAGGCATCTGCTCAGCGTGAAGATTCAACTACGTCGATATCATTCAGCAATGAAAGCGGGGATCCAGAGGCTGGGGATCCAGATCCCGGAGATCCAGAGGCCGAAGATCCAGAGCCCGGGATCCAGAGGCCGGAGATCCAGCGCTATATTGGTCACTGGGACCCCAAGCGCTGCAATTGTATTGTATCTCAACTTGTTTACAGTAGATGAATTTTCTCCTATTAAACTCTTAACTGCGTGACGGAGAGACGGACCAACATTGGAGCAAGGGAGCAAGCGACCAACAACTGTGTTTTATTTAGTGGACTAGACTGCCTGTGACCCACTGGGTCACTAAAGCCTATCATAGATATCCCATTTTTATTCTACTCGAGTCGTGGACTGGAATTAGATTGTATCAGATTCTTAAAAAATACAAAGAGAAACGAATATTTTTCTGAAATTGAAGTACTGTACTGACGAACAGTATGCAGGCTACAGTGGTCATAGAGCTGTTCCATTATAATGATGTTTTAAAATAACAAATTGAAGCATTATATTATTATTATTCTGAAGCATTATTATTCCTAGTTTGTTCCCTATAAATCATAGCGAAGATTGTGTACACGGTGACAACCAAACAAGCAAGCAAGCAAACAAGATTATTATTGTTTTATAAATATATAGCTATAAGGTTAATGAACTGTCAACTTGACCGCTCTCTCCAACTGGGAAACCGACACGAACTGGTTTGTATTGTAGATATATGCCAACAGGCCCCAGAGGAGTATACGGCTGCAGTCGATCACAGACCGTCTAGTGTTATGGCAGCAGTAGCGGAAGGCTCAATGCAATAATCTGTGTCCCCAACTCTCTCCATTGCTGGCAAAAGTCAGTGAACCCACAGTAGTACACGAACTGGATGTTGACTGATCACGTCAAGCTCCGCGAAGAACTTTCCTTCTTGGTATGGAGGTTTGAACCTGCGACCTTGAGAATCAATGTCAGAAGCGTTAGTCTGCTGCTACTGAGGGACTATATGGTGGAGTAGTGGAGAATAGTTGTAGAAGTTTTATTAGCGCTTCAGGGGCACACTGCCGATATCGCCCCGAACTATTTTTGTGTATTACCACAGGCTTGTGCACCGCTAAGGTGCGGAATATGTCTCATTTTATATTAAAAAGTAGTAAACAGGAAATTATTATCAATTTTACATATAGTATATGTAAATCACAAAGAAAAGTCCGGATAATAGTCCCTCCGCTCGTTAGAGAAGGTGGGACACTCAGCCATCAGATGCATGATGGTGAGAGGTACGAGGCAGTCGTCGCAGTGCCTGTCTAACGAGCAGGTGCCTCGTCCGCAGGTGGCCATGAGTAAGTTTCGTGTGCCCAATACGTAGGCGGCACAGAACGATGCCCATTCGGCGGTCGTCGCAATTTAACGAGTGCCACTGTCAGATGGTTTCTTTGATTTTTCGTAATTTATTATTTCTCTGGACCAGCCACTGGGATTGCCACAGCTCCCGTAAGTTTCGCTTAATTAGTGGATAATAGTCCCGGCGGGGGATTTCACGGTTTACCATGGGTAAATCCGACAGGGCCACCGGCCTCGACTCCTCATCGGCGAGCTCATTGCCCACGATGTCGACATGGCCTGGTATCCAGCAGATACGCACTGCCTTTCCAGTCTGTTGTAGATGTTGTAACGTAGTTATTATTCGATTGACGGCGGGATGGATACTGTTGACTGCTCAAATGGCCTGGATTTCTCCATTCATTCCCACATTATTTATTTCTTCCACCCATTCACCAATGACGAATTTCTGCACACGTTAACTGTTTACTTATTACTAATATCTTCAGTTCCAAAATTAATGATTGCCTTCCTCACACAGTACTGAACTTTATCACCTAGTCTATCTAACTTTCATCACCAGTCACAGCTCATTATTCACTCACTATTTCGGTTTGGTCTGTAGGTACTGCCTACACCACTCACGGAGTATTCAGACATCACTCACTCATTCACTAATTGAACATTTCATCATTCTCTTATCATTTACTTCTTCCCTCACAAGCTCTTCACTCGTGCTAATTTTCATAAATTAGTAACAATTACCTCGCTCATTCCCTAATTGAAGCACCACGGACTTGTCCCTCATTAGGTATATTTAACAGTCATTGCTCTCTCATCAAACGTTACCTTTTTCCGTCGCTAATTACTAATTCTTCTGCCCCTTATCTCTCATTACCATTTCATTACATATCACCAGCACACCTACATACACACACACTTACAACCACCACCACCCCCCTCCCCCCCGAGCCACACTCACAGGCAGAACTCAAATATCGCCATCTAACGAGCTTTAATTCAGTGAATTACGGCAGCTAATTGCTCTGCTCACCAGCCAGTTGGAGACGCAGGCCTTACTCGTTATGCTCTTCACTTTTTTTATTCGCTTCTTCGCGCTTGGAATTTATTTCTTATCTCATCTTATTCAGTTTTCCACCCTTATAATTTAATTCTTGGTTTTTCGTTTTAGTTTCTTTATCTTTATTTACTATTTTTTCTTTTGTTATTAGTTTCTTTACATTCATGACTCATTTTTTTTTTACTTTCTTGTTTTTTTTACGCTTAGTATTTATTTCTTTGCTCTTCTTATTCGTTTCTTCGCCTTTAAAATTTGTTTCTTTGCTCTTCTTATTAGTTTCTTTACATCTATAACTTATTTCTTTTCTTTCTTATTTGTTCTCTTTACGTTTAGGATATATTTTTTTGGTCTTCTTACTCGTTTCTTTATGTTGATAATTTACATTTTTTCTCTTCTTATTCGTTTCTTCACGTTTAGATTTTATGCTCTTCTTATTCTTTCCTGCTAGCATATTTATTCGTTTTACAGGCTCGTTTTTGTTTCTTCAATACGCTTACATATATGCGAAACCTAAAGATATGTATATCTTTAGCTTTTTGCATTAGTATCTCCACATTTTCACTTCCTTGAGTGCACTTATTATTATACTAGTGCACTCGGCCGTCAGAAATAACGGCGATGAATACGTAATGATATGTACTTCTTCACTCATCATAATTTCTATAGATTACTAATTAGCTTATGCAAACGCTGCCAACAGAAAAGAACGTGAGAGAATAGCAGTCTCAACCAAACTGCTGCAAAACAAAGCAAACTTTTCCTTCTGTGGCTTGCAGAAATATAATTCTTTTTTAGTACACAGTAAAGCATCGTTCGTAATAAAAATTTGAGCTCAGCTGCTATACCCAATCGGAAATTTATAGGCATTTAGCCGATGTTATCGGATACCACTCAGTGTTTACTCCTAGGCAGCCGATAAATACCTATAAATACCCATAAATTTTCAATTGGGTATATACGCCTTGATATCATATGAATCGAAGTTTCATGCTTCAGTGAGAAGTAATGTTGTGAAAGAGAGAAATAAAATGGGACAATGAATTGGTGCAAATTGATCCTCATGTGTTTCCTCAATCTGCTGTACTCTTAAAAAATATTTAACCATTTGCTCCGTTGATCATGTGTTCAGTTTAAGCGTGAACTTAGAGCAGCTGAAGTTTGGATGTGAGAAGAGAGTATAAATCAAGATGCATGAGAGTGCTAAGAGAAGCTGTAGATATATTAATTAGTTCTACTTGTATTTCAAAGTTTGGAAAGCAAGAAATGCGTTTATGCATGAGAGTATCATGCTTTTGCCATCATTTGCGACCTGGTTTATTATTGTCTTATCGGTTTTCAGCTGAGCATGACAGGATGGCCACAGTCTCTAACTTTGCCTACTTTTCACCTTTTACCTTTATGTATGACAGAATATGATCAGATAAATAGGAAGTAAAGAAATAACAGATATATATATATAATGGTTTTGATACATTACTTGATTTTTGCCTCTTTTTTATTGTTTCTTTGCGTTTTGTTTTAGTATTCATGCGATTTTTATTAGTTTCTTCGCACTGTTACGCTTTTCATATATATTTTTTCTTTTTTGCATTTTTGCACGTTTTGGACAAGTTTCTAAATGTTCAATATGCTTCTTTCCGTTTCATCAAGTTTCTTATTCGTTCTTCTGTTTTTGTTTCATAAAATTAATTAGAGAAAATCGGCAATATGCTCCTTGTCGTTCATACCTGTCCTTTTTTCAAGCTACTTCATTATCATTTCTATATCTTAAGCATATCTTAACAGGCGTAACACTAAACAGATATTATAACTTCCGCCAAGGATGTTATGTTTTCGTCGAGTTTTCGTTTGTCTGTTCAATTGTCTGTCTGTCACCAAGATAACTCAAAAAGTTATGGAAGGATTTCAACCAAATTTACAGGGATTGCGAGGTACGTTAGGAGTAACAGATGGGTAACTTTTGTGAAGATCCGTCCATCCGTTGGTTTGTCTGCCTCATTTTTCTTATTATCATAACTCAAAAACTTATGAACGGAATATCATGAAATTTGCATGAGTTATTAGGTACATTACGAAGAGGAAATGAACAAATTATCTTGAAGATCTGTCAATTCGTTTGTTTGTTTGTAGGTCTGTATTAGATTTTAAGCTTGTTAGCACAATAACTTATAAAGTTATGAACAGATCTTTATGAATTTACAGGAATTATTAGCAATGCTAAACGACATAAATGATTCAATCTTGAGGATGTTCGGTTGGTCTGTTAGTGTGCTTGACTAATGTTTGTCAAAATGTTTGTCAGCAACATTACTCGAAAATGTACGAACGGATCTTCAACAAAATTACAGAAACTTGTATTATTGTCAACATGCACATGAAAGTGATTAGATTTAGGTGTTGATTTTAGGGAATTTACAGTTTTAGAGCCTATTTGAACTTTCATTACCTTTGTCTTGCTTGGCGAAGTTATGCACTCTTAGAGTGCTCTGGTTCTTTTTGAATTCGCTTACCATTAAGCACTGACAATTTTATCAACTTTCCCTGTCATGAATTTTCTGCTTACCTTACGTTTTTCTCATTTTATAATCCATTTACTTGAAACACTCTTGTTTCTTTTTACAGAAGGAGCTCCCAATCTGCCTGATCTTAGTTCGCACCTCTCTCAATTCATTTAATTAATATATGTTAACCTAATCGCTTCTAAATCTCTTTAATTTGGGGTCGGAAGGGCAAATTAAAAACGTCTTCTGTATGTCCTTCCTTGCAATCATCCTCTCTTCCTGTTTACTTTTATATTTTTCTAGTATTTCTTTCACCGATTGGCACCTTACTGTGTCATCTCATCACAAGTCTTTCCTTACGGAAAATAATATGACCTTCAATTGCCTATAATTAGCACGTTTTCCGTGCCGCGACCGCTACAACCTGCCTAGGAGCGCACAGTGTACACTAGCACGTTCTATTTTTCCCAGCGTCTTCTTAATTTTTTCCCAGACTCTTCTTAATTTTTTCCCAGCGTCTTGTTTATTATTTCCCAGAGTCTTATTTATTATTTTTCAGCGTCTTATTTTTTATTTCCCAGCGTCTTATTTATTATTTCCCATCGTCTTATTTATTATTTCTCAGCGTCTTATTTATTATTTCCCAGCGTCTAAGTTATTATTTCCCATCGTCTTATTTATTATTTCCCAGCGTCATATTTATTATTTCCCAGCGTCTTATTTATTTTTTCCCATCGTCTTATTTATTATTTTCCAGCGTCTTATTTATTATTTCCCATCGTCTTATTTATTATTTCCCAGCGTCTTATTTATTATTTCCCAGCGTCTAAGTTATTATTTCCCAGCGTCTTATTTATTATTTCCCAGCGTCATATTTATTATTTCCCAGCGTCTCATGTATTATTTCCCTTCACAGTACTCTTATCCCATTTCTTCAGTACGACGCAAGCTTGCACCTCCTAAATACATCTTTCCAAGTAATTTTTTTCATTTTGTATAATTATATTTCATATCTTAACAATTACTTTTTCGCATTACTGTACTTTTCACTCAATTACCCTAGATCCAAAGCCTCTTCTATACAATAGTTTCTTTTTGCGTAATATTTCACCCTTATATGTTATTTATCCCATAATTACCTTCTTTTCGCTAGCACCACAGTTACTGCTTGCCCGTTACATTTCATTAATTGTTACTCTGTCGTTTTATATTTTCTTTCCCACTCAATTTCCTTACTTCAAATTTCCCCCTCATCTCTCTTCGCATGTATACCATATCTATCGCTCGCCAGCAGCACCTCCTCTTCACGAAAGTTTCTTTGTCTCATCTTTTTCAAGCATTTTCCTTTCTTCCCATTTTCTTTGCACTCCACTTTACAGTATATCTTTATCTCCAACCTTTTTCCAACAGCTTTCATTTAAGAGCAGCTTTATATTTCTTAGCAGCGAACATCATCCCTTCCTCACTAATCCCTTAGCTTTCTTCACAATTCCTCTTCACTTCACTTTACACCTCCACAGCCCCTCCCTCGGCTCCCACGCCCGCCGGCAGGCAGATTAGATAAGCAGTTCGTTATCACGTCCGTGGGAGGCTCACGGAAGGAAATTTATCGGGAAACTTTTATTTCCCTCCATGGAGTTGATGACAGGATTTAACTGGGGTTATGGGGGGATTTCCTCGAACTCGGGGATTTGTGAGGGATAAAGCGAGTAGTTTACCCTCCTATCGATGAGCTAACGGGGGATTTATGGGGTAATTTACTTATCCATAAGCCGAGGACAGGGTACAGCTATTTGAGATCTGTCGAATAGATTTTGTATCGATGAGTTCTGTACTTGCGATTTATGAATAAATAGAAAAGCGAATACCACAGTTTTTAAAAATATGTTTACCCAAAACTGAACAATTCGGCTTTCCGGTTATCATTACTGTTGAAGTAATGTATACAACAGTGAAACGTCGAGACTGAAAGTCTTACAAAGAAAACATTTAGTCGGGATAATATACCCACCTGAAACTAACTTACCTATTCTCCACTTCGAGAGGCTGAAGTGTCTGCTTGTAGTTCACGCTTGGTGTGAATTTATGGATACAAAGGGAATCTGATGATCGCAGCCCTATAGTGGAGTTAGTAGTGAATTAGTCATTAAAGTTATCATCTCTTGCGATGCGATTGCACTATTCGGAATGCAGCTAAATAAAGGCAGTTGATGGTGGGACTTTTACGAACTAATCTTGAAGTTTCTGCCAAGCCCTCAAGATTCCTAATGTGCAGAGTACGAATGTTGTTCCCAATATTTTGGGATGGACACCGTGGACAGCCAAAGACGAAAACGTATACTGCCAAAACTTTATAAATATAAGAAAGAAACTGATTTGGAAAATTGTTTACTGAAGGAACTGTACCTCAACACAATTTTAAAAAATTGCTGATGCTATAATCTTAGGCCTTAGTTTCGACTCTTGACTAAAGCAAAGTGAGTGATATGCAATTTTTCATTCTATAACTGCCAGCCCAAAAAAGGGAGGAGAACTCTCAGCCCTCGAGTAGCATGGGGTGTAGGTACCTGACGTTAGCTGTTGTCAGGCTAGCGTTGCTAGGAATAGGCTAGGCTAGTTACGAACTGGTTAGGGCTCGGCTTAATTGAGCTAGAATAAGCGTATAGCCTAATTTACAGGCTCACATTATACCTGGATTTCAGTAGGCCTCGCACTTTAAACACAGACAGGACTCTGTGTGCAGAAAATCGCTGATTCTTTTAGAATTAAAGTGAAGAGACACCGGCGTTGTGCAAAGAAGTACTTTACAAATTTAAATTTTATTGACATGTTTAAAAACAGCCGGAACTGATCGCACGAGCTCCAAGTAACACAGTTCTGATACCACGGACTTCAACCTTCAATGTAGAAAAATCTGAACCCCAAGCCTGTGAAACGACTTCTGCCGAAATGATGATGAAAACATGGTCACAGCCCGCGAGGTATCCGAAAAAAATGTCCTGTTTTCAACGTGTCTGTGTGTGTATCTTTCTCGCATTTTCTTGTGCCTTGAGTTTCGTTCACAGATTTTTGTTACATTTCATTTTGTTCACAGACCCCTGTTGCATTTCATTTCGTTTATAGACCTCTGTTACATTTCATTTCGTTCACAGACTTCTGTTACATTTCATTTGGTTCACAGATCTCTGCTGCATTAAAGTTAGTTCCCAGTCTTGTTAACCTGGGAATTAATTTGTACTTTGTATGTCACAGGTGGAACTTGGTGGATCTCAGGCCAGGGGGTCTCACCATACGTTGGTTGTAGTCATCACTAGTAGTAACGGGGTATATCTAAAACAAAGAAGCAGATTTTTGCACCTCTTCCATATGAAGCTCTACATTAAGATGTGCACCAATCAGATAATTGACTGAATATTTAGCACGAAATCCATATTACGAAATGAAAGAAAGGGTTATCCACGGCCGAGTCTCACTGATCAGAGCTAGATACTTAGATGAGATGTTTCTTATCTTAAGCTTGTTGACACATCTATAGCCACCGCCCGTAGGCATGTATAGCCCAGTTTCCTTAGCAAAAGATAATACAATCAATATTATCCATGGGAAACACTGAAATTTAAGTTGGGCTTATAGCAGCGATTCCCAACCTTTTACAAGCCTGTGACCTTCAGAAAACGTTTGCTGTGTGCTCTCACCCCTACAAAATTGATAACCCATTGCCGCCAAAGAATTAAAATAGTGACAAATTCGAGCCGCAAATCCAAGTTAACTCGTGAATGACATGGAAATAATCTAAAGTTTTCAATCCTTAAAAGTTCATCTCGCACCCCCGGTTGGATACCTCTCCCTTATGGTGTTAATTACCTGAACCGTTTAAAATGAAAAAAAGAGAAAAATAATGAACTACCTCCGACCTTCCCTAATTTTCTTTTTCAATTAGACAGCAGTCTGAATAGTACAAATGCTACATTACTAATGATGCATTTAGTGCATTTTAGGGTCTTGCCTTCCCCTTTAAATTCCGTATTTGAGAATCTTTTAAAATTGCAAACCCAAACTTCACTAGATGGATGACATGAAGTTTTTCCTTCCATCCAAGGCAGTTATTTATTAGATTAATTTCAGTCACAAGCTTCGCCCCAATTAATTCCCTCTCTAGGTATAAAGCCTTTAAGTTTCAATGTTCCTGTAATATTAGGGGCACAGGAAAGTTTTGACTTCTCCTTAATTAAACCAACACTTTACAGCAAGTCTAGACAGCTGTTTTCAAGGTCATATCACTTGCCAGAGAATCAGTTAAACTTCACATTTAGTTGGATCTACTGGTGTTGATAGTTTAACTACATCTATAGCCCATTGAAAACCTAAAGTTTCTAAATAAATCATATGCACCATTGCGTGTTGTATGAATTCTACAGAAGTTCACTGTCAGTTCTTGGAGCGAGGAACAACTGCGATTACAGACCTTTACCGTCAGCAACTCTAACGTCTCAATGCATCACTGCATACAAAATGCAATGCTTATAGAGAACAGAAAAAGAATCAAACTGCAACACGGCAACGCTAGACGCCCTTTTGCCAAACAAATTTGAAAAAAAAAATTAAATTCTTTGGTTGGGAAGTTCTTCCTTGCCCTCCATATTCGCCAGACCTTGCTCCGTCAGATTTTCACTTGTTCCGTTCTTTAGAGCATATCACCAGTGGAAAAAGATTCATAAATGTTGACGAGGTTGAAGCGGACTTGAGTTCCTTCAGTTCAGGTGATGTTAAGTTTTTTAAAAGGGGATTACAAAGCTCTCAAGGAGGTGCACATAGGTTATATTTACAGATTGAAACTATTTTTTGTACAATAAAGATTTATCAATATTATTTCTTTCCAATATCATTTTTAAAATATCAGAACCTGACTTTCTTGTATCCCTAATATCATCGCTGATCATAGTTTCTTTATAACTATGGTCATCGGCCTTAGTCTATTGATTTTTAAAGTTGCGTAAAATCACAGACTAATCTAATTCACAGTTTATGAAGTATTTTTCCTTCCTTGAGTATCGGAATTTATGGAAGATTTTTGCTTTGTCGCCGATTTTTAATCTGAAAACTTTGCTCCATGTTCTCAGATTTCATAAAACTGCTTCAAATCGAAACCAGTTTTTTCGTTAAATCTCTGGACGTTCTATAGAAACATCAAGAATGTAATAATAATGCCTACTTGATTTGATTATGAGTTCTTGAATCGGATATTTAAAGTATCACTATTACTGCATGTTACTTCAAATTACTTGAATTATTATTAAATCCAAATGACTAACCTTCCATACTCCCATATCTATCTGAAATCCCCTGAATCCCAACCAATATCACTCACTGCTCCAAATCTATCAAAACTGCTAATAATACAAGTCAAAAATATACAACAATCTCAAGTCAATAAAGACTCCCTAATTTTCTGATCACATTTACTCATTACTCCCAAATCTACCAAAACCCATCAACAGGCAAACCAATATCACGCTGTATTCCCAAAAAACTTTTAACCGCATTTAATCGAATCCCCTATCTCTCGATACTACAGAATCCTTCAAAACTCCTCTAAATCCAAACAACCTTCATTCTTCCATGTTCCTAAAATTTCAAAAAACTTTCCCCAAACGGTAGCTCAGCTCACGCAACGTTCTGTCCCTGGGGAAATACAACAATTGCTCTGGGGAAAAATAAAATTTCCCCATCGAAAACAAACCACAATCTGTGTTGGGCACCAGCGGACTGTTTGCTCTGAAATGAGGAAAAGATTCGGTATGGGTGTGGTGATTAGATATTGGAGAGGTGATAAGGCATAATGGTGATGATAAGGTATGCGTGTAGTGATATGTTATAAGTTTGATGATAAGGTATGAGTGTGATGGTAAGGTATGGGTGTGATGATAAGGTAATGATGGAGCAGTTAGTATTAAAACACATAGAAAAGTGTAGAAGTAACATGCAGCTGCACAGTGAGATAATATTATGAAATATATATGTTATGAAATGAAAACAGCAAATCGCAAGACGTTTTCATCAAGGATTCGGTTATAACAGGTTAAGAAACTATTATATGAGAAAAAGAATGTGAACGATGGAAACCACTTGAAAATACTTTCACGAAAAACCACATAACAATAAAATAATAAATATGTATGCAAAGAGGATGAAAGCGCAGTAAACCAACGCACCCCATTTCTTACAAAAATCTGATTTAATTAAATAATAAAAACATAGGCAAAAATAAGACCACCTGCAGTCGGTATCTTAACGGACGATTTGATGATTATAGATAATATACTAAAACAAAATGAGCTTAAGACAAAAACGAAAATGGGAGACTACGACAATTGTCTTTCAATGAAGGCGATGCGGCAGCAGCTCTGGTAAGGCATAAAATACAAAAAATTAGCAAAAAAAAAAAAAAGAACAGACGGAGGTAAAAGAAAGACTGGGACTCTCATATTTAGGGGCAAGGCGCGCCTAAAGCGCCTACCAGGCGCCTTTTACGACCCTGCAGATGAGGTGTTCTGATCAAAAATTCAGGCGCTGCTGTGGTGCAGCACGCGATAGTTTAGTGTGGTGAGTAAGTGGTTGTGGTGAGTGAGTGAGTGGGGTTGTAGGTGGTGCGTTGAGTACATGCTATGCTAAGGGGTGTATTGACTGGGTGGTGGAGTGAGTAAGTTGCGTGGTCAGTATGTGGTTTAAATGGTGTGGTGAGTAAGTTGCGTGATGAGTAAGTTGTGTGATGAGTAAGTTGTGTGATGAGTAAGAGGTGCCGTAGGTATTGAGAAGAATAAGCTGTGTGCACACTGTACGTCCCTTCCTTGTCTTCTTCGTATCGTCAAATGATAAGGCGATCTGTAGAACGTCCCGACTATGACTGCCGGAGCCACAACTGTGCAATCGCAAGTGCAACCTATAGCAGACGTTCAGTTCGCACGTAGTCCCAATGACACGGTCGAATCGGTATCCAGGATACCCATGGAGAGTGCAGAAGTAGAAGGACGTGCGAGCTCCGTATCATACCATCAGGCTGTGCGCACGAAAGCATGATGTGAGCCCGGCATAAGAAGCTTCGGAGATTTCATTTTCTCCGCCAGGGAAGTTAGTGATAGTGTTTTCGCTGAGATTTAAGTATATTGGTTTGTTGGCATTTTTGTCTGTCCACCCAAAAAGAAGGAGAAGGAGTTAAGCAATGTTCATATATTATTATTTTTTTGCAGGGTGGTAGGTGGGTTGACCTAGATGTGAAAATGCTTAAACTCTTGCGTCAGCTGACCATAAAAATAACGGCGTTGAAATGTGCCGCTCCTTCCCCTCCAATGCGGGTGATGGTCTTACGCCACGTGGTGTTCTGGTTGTGTCTGGGTTTGTTTGTTTGTTTGAAAGTCTGTTAGCGATATCACTAAAAAAAGCTATAGAGCGGATCTCCATAAAATTTAGGAAAACTGTTACGAGCGTTACGAAGAAAAGATTATTAAATTTTTGCAACCAACAATACGCCGTTTGTCTGTCTACCATTCTGTCTTTTAGCTTTGCTTGACTGGCGAAGGTCTACGTTTTCGGGGCACTGCTCTAGTTCATTCATTCAATCAGCTGACTCACGATACACTTAGCACCCAGTGCCTCCACTCATTTACCGACGACGCGCTAGGAGCGCCAAGATCCTATTGTGTCGCTCAGGGCCGCAGCTTTCAGGTCCAAATGGGAAAATTTCCGAAGTTTGCCCGTGTAAGGCGATAGAAAACTGCTGAAGTACTGCCACGCCGGCGAACAAAACTGCTCAGAGTCTTGAAAATGGGGAAAATTTAGGGAGTTTAGAGGACTTGATGAGGCGGGACCTGTTGGTCCAGTGGATCTTGCCTACAGCTGGACTGGGTCCTTGGGTACGGTACTGTTCGCCTGAGTCCTTGGCTACAGTTGGCGGGATCCTTGGCTACCAGCTGGACTGGGTCCTTGGGTACGGCTGGGCTGGATCCTTGGCTACAGTGGACTGGATCATTGAGTACAGCTGGACTGGATCCTTGGTTACAGCTGGGCTGAATCCTTGTACAGTTGGACTGGATCTTAGGCTACAGCTGAGCTGGATTCTTGGATACAGGTGGCCTGGATCCTTGGCTACAAGTGGCTGGATTCTTGGCAACAGCTGGTCTGAATCCTTGCTACAGCTGGGCTAGATTCCTGTTACAGTTGTACTGGATTCTCATCTGCCCAATACTTCACTTCTTTTAAGTATTTATATAATTAATACCATGATTTTCATCAATCTCCTTTCAGTAGCATATGAAATCAGCATTCAATTTTTTTTTTTTGTTTGCTGCTGCTGCTGACATCCAAACTACTTTAAAATGTTTCAAGAATGGCACACTATTTAAATATCAGTGACAAATGATTAAAAATGTCGCGCAATTATTGAATTTTCGTTAATTCGCACACTGTGTAAAACTTGTCAGTCAAATGATGCATAAGTCATGTTTCAGGCAGCAATACTTTCCTTTTTAATGCATAAATATTAATGATGAAAGTTCTACTGTTTTAGAAATTAGTATAAAAGAGCGGATATTACAGAATGAGCATCTATGAGTAGAATATTTCTCATAAACAAAAATTTAAGAAATGGCTTTTCAGAGATCTCTGGGATAAAAATATTTAGCTGGCACATTCCTTATAAGCAAGCAAAATATACATAAGAGAAAATGGCTTCCTAAAAATCAACCGCTTTTGTCAAAAGTATGTCAGTAGCTCTTCCTTTCTATCGAAAAACAAAAAAATGCATAAAAAAGTGAAAAGAGAATATACTTTCCAAAAATCAACCCTCTCCACAAAAAAGAAAAAAAGAAAAAAATCCTCAGCCTTTCACCTTCTTTACGCACGCCCAAAATATTTTTGAAAAAGACCTGCCAAAAATTCGTTCTTCACAACAGTCAGTGCCCCTTTTCGGCCAGGAAAGGTTTGCATGAGGAAATAAAAGGACAGAATCTTTTGAAGTTCTGGGCCGGTGTTTGTGTTAAGCAGACGCAAGGTTGCTGTTCCGGAGTCTTTTGTTTACCTTTGAGCAGTCAAACGACAAACACTTTGTCCCGACAGCATTCGATATACAACCCAGAGACTCTCTGTCGGCAGAAACAAACAAACAAACAACAACAAGAACTACTCTCTTGCCAACTCTCTACGTCGCCACTTCACAATTGTTTTTGGGAAGCCTTTAGCTATAAAAGTCTGTAAAGCTTGCGGCTGAGATCTTGTACACTTGTCATAAAGTCTGCTATCTACACACACCGTACAGCGAAGCAGCTCTATTATTGTACAGTCACCATAAAGTTTACGGCAATCATACTGCACAGTCACTATAATGTTTACTGCAATCATACCGCAAAGTCATCATACAATTCTCAGTTTCGCAGTGCAAAACTGCTTTAATGTTTGCTACTTTTACAGCACCAAAAAGTTTACCTATGTTGCAACGTACAGTTACCATGAAGTTTATATATGTTGTATTGTACAGTCTTCATAAATTTGTAAAATTTGCACAGATTGGACTCTACAATCACCTTAAAGTTTACAAATGTTGTACTGAGTAGTTAACGTAGGTATGCAATTTTTGTCTCGTACAGTCGCCATAAAGATTGTAGCTGTTTTACTGTATATCCACCATAAAGTTTATGCCCGTTGCATTGCGTAGTAACCATAACGTTTACGTCTATGTAATTACCATAAAATGAAAGCCGTATTTCCCATGAAAATTTAAATTTGTTCGTTACATCAGGTTGGAGAGCAGCAATGGTCATTTTAATTACCACCATAATTTTGTCTAAATTGACAAAAGGGGAAAATTTTTGTTAGTGCATTATTATTTTTCTTGATCTGGGACTGGTGCTTTAAAATTTGCATTAGCAGCTCTTCACTGTTCAGATTAGGGGTCAATGTAGTGGTAGTATTTTGTTCTGCCTTATTAAATGAAGGTAGGAAATGAATATTTAATTGAAATCTATTTCTATTTATACACTTGTAACACTTCGATTTTCTTGTTTGCTTGCTCTTAAGTAAAAACCGACTGAGGCGAAGACTTTGGAAAGACCGGGGCCGGGGCGACCAAAAATAAAATAATCAGGGCCGGGCGCCGAAAACCAAATAGCCGGGGCCGGGGTTTCTTGCACTGACAGTACCTTAAGACAGTATATTTGTCAATCGTCACTCAATATGAATCAGCTTACACGAAAAACAATTTAGCTTATCCAGAAAACTTGTTCTATTACTTTTTAAGTGTTTTCCCTCCCCCAAAAAAGCCCCGGCCAAACCCCCGGTTTTTGCAGCTTGAAAAGCCGGGGCTGGGGTCGGTGTCGATAAACCGGGGCCGGGGTAAGCAGTTTTTGATAAACCGGGGCCTGGAGCTAAAGAGGCCGGGGTTTGCTGGGGCTGGGGCCTCGGTCGATCCCTACTCTTATGTATGTCACCGTGCACACATTGAAGGAATTAGATGGGAAGAAATATAAGCGCTGAAGATTTTTAATTCTCTGGTATCTCTGATACTGGGTCGGCCTATTAATTCCTAGGCCTGAGCTCGTCCGCCACAGTTCATTTACAGAAGATAGTTGGGTCAGATTGGAGTGTTTGCAACAAGCCCTTGAAAGGTCCAGAACTGTGACGTCACAATTGCGTCACGCCATTGTTGCAGCGAGGAATCTTTGGTATTTCCACCATGGCGTGACGCAATTGTGACGTCACAATTCTGAAGGTTTTAAGGGCGTAGCGCACTTTCAAATCTGATATAACTTCTATAGTAAGAGAGCTATGTCGTCTGCCCGAGCGTCTCCGTACATTTTAAAGATGATGCTGGAAATGCCGTTAGATTATTAGTAACCCAACGGGTCGCACTGGCTACAAAGTAGCCATTGGCTATGTACGGCTATGTACGTCGGTGTACGTGCGGGCGGCGTTTAAGTTCGTGTGCTGTGCCCGCTCGCTGGTTAGGTTAGGTTAGGTTAGGTAAGGTTGGTTATGTTAGGTAACGTTAGGTTAGGCTAGGTAAGGTTTGGTTAGGTTAAGTTAGGTTAGGCTAGGTTAGGTTTGGTAGTGCTTATTGTAGTGCTTCTGGTGGTTATTGCGCGGCAAAAAACACGAACACGCGCACAGTGATGAGAGCACACAGAATGGCGAGTTTGTAGCCAGTTCCAAAGGGTCACGGGCAGTCTAGTTTAGCAATATCTTTTCCTTTTCTTTCGTCGAGTTTTAAATTCATAAACACAGAAGACAAAAGTATATGCAGAGGAAGTATGACAATCTTGTGTCTATGCTACCGTTAACAAGTACTTTAGTCGGGTTCATTACTTAGTGTTCACGAATGTGTCAATTCATCGGCTATAAAAGATTTAACTAACTCCTGTTCGAAGGTAGACAAGGTCGTAAACGTTGATTACACCTGTTGTTACATTGGGCATTCACTGTATGGGTCAGAGATTTTAAATGTTGAAAAGCCAACTAATAACCAATGGGAAAATGGCGTTAACCTTGAATTAAGGACCGAAAATAACACTTTCATTAGAGCAAGGGCACTAAATTTTGGAGCACGATAGGAACGGCTCAAATATTTACAGAAATTTTTAAATGAGGAAGCCAAGTATTCAAGAAATTGAACACTATATTTATTGCTTGAACCAAATGCATCGCTAAGAAAGGCTGAACGTTAAATGAAACTTGAAAAGATTCTGAAATACTTGACATAAGAAATGGAACACCAATCGGGATATGCATAACTTAGTATAAAACGGCAGCGCTTGAGTACAATTACGAATATAGGCGAATAGGCGAATAAACAATAATTGGTCCATAAGTTATACATAGAAGGACTGCGCTTACACCGAGTCTCGGAATAAGGAGGCATAAAGTGCGAAATTTCAATCGTCATCTCTATACGACCACGACGGCGGCTGCGCCGTAGGAATAACATAGGCAATAGTTTACGTGCCCCGATCAAGTGTTCGCCAGGGAACGGCTCAGGCCAGGCTGAGGCAGGAGGCCTGCCACGATATTCAACTGTTTCCCGTAGGAATAGCATAGGCAAAACCAATGGCGAATTTCGGCCGCTGGTCGCAAGCGCGTCTCGTAGAAATAACACAAGCGAAGAAAGAGAGGAGCTGGCGACTTCAAACGTAGTGAGAAGACTGTCTTCACGGCACACAAAACAATAGCGTTACTTTCTGTCTGGGCTCAACTGAAAATGAGTAAAAATATATATAAAAGCATAGCGTGAATAAGAAGAAAACTTTAAATGAAGACAAGTTATTCTTTCGTAAATGTAAAGGTAAAGTCAACTTGACCGCACCCTCTACTGGGAAACAGCTAGTTCGTACTGTGAATATTGGCCACGTGGCCCCAGAGGAGTATACCGCTCCAGTCGACCATACATCGTCAAAAACTGGGGGACTATCGACGGAAGGTTCTTATGCAACGACCCGCGCCCCCTACTCTCCCAATTTCTGGGAAAGGTATGTGTCCCCACGACAGCTGTGCATACCTATCAATTGCTGATTCAGCGTGCTACGAGCGGCAAAGCTGGCTCATCTGGCTAGTTACTCGAACCCGCAATATCCAATGCCACCAGTTCAGCACGCTAGCCTGCCGCTACCGTGGGTATAAATAGAGAAAAGTGTGGTATACACAACATACAAAGCCCCACAAATTCCAGTTACGCTCTGTGTCCAGACTCAGTCCCTTTGCGAACGTAAGTGCAGCCTTGACGCACGTATAGCGAACGAAGGAGCTGACAAGTTCACTGCATGCGCTGGAACGAAATTAAACGAGGGAACTTAAGTGAATATCAGTGCTGAATGCAGTTCTGAAATATATATACGAAAGCGAGAAATAGACACACTCTACCTGCGTAACACGTACCGTTAGTATGATATAGCAACTTTGTATAGCAGGTATTAACATTATCAGCATTATTTTGCGGAATATTGAGATAAACCTCAGTAGTCTCGCGAGGAAGTGAATGCTCTTGTTCAGGGATTAAGGTTTATTGTATTTGTAAATTCTGGAATCCATTTTTGCAAAAAATATATTTCAAAGATGTTTACAATCTAATTTTCTTCTTTTCGAGTATTTTTAGTTTATTTTGTTCATTATCAGCTCACCGAAATGAAACTTCAAGTAGAGAAAAATGAACATTTATTATATCTACTTTTTTTTGCTGGTTCTAAGGCCACATAAGCTGCTCACGATATTTGTTCTGTGGTTGGAGAGGGTGCCGTGGCTGAAAGAACGTTCTTTATTGATATGTCAAGCACAAAAATGGAAATTTTGACCTGAAAAACTCACCTCGTCCTGGTGGTCCAGATTGAGATCGAAGAGGAACGATTAAACCATCTTTTGCAAGAAACCTCTTGTTAAACGACAAGGGAACTGACAAAAAAATAGAATGCTCCCGCACTACTCTACAAAAGCATCTTCACTCGATGGGAAAGGTTCAGAAGTATGGATCATGGGTTCCGCATGCTTTGAACAATAGCAACACGAATCAACGAGCCACAACTTTCGCCTGTTAAATTGTTTGTCACCGCTCAACTCATGGACACAAGCAACGATTTCCCTACAGAATCGTTACTGGAAGCGAAAGTGGTGCCTGTTCATCAATAAATGTTATACGCGGAGTTGTCTAATAACGATGCAGAATTGAAGGCCTGGTTGCAGGAGTTTGTCGAATCAAAATCGTATAGTCTTTACCAAACAGTAATAGAAAATCTTGTTGGACGTTTGGAAAAGGTTGTAAACAGCAATGGAGAATGTATAATTCATAAAGTAGTGGTTATTTTTGGTTAAACCTATCAAAAATATTTAATAAAAAGGAAAAAAAAACACAGAATGACTTAGTTTCTAACTCAATGGTAGTTCTTATATATATTGTTAATCAGTATATGTTTTCTTCATTTATCTATGTATTTAAGGACTTGGAGTTTGCAAGCGGCATTATTTCGGTGATGTTATATAAACTGCTAAAAGCCATTTTAGTCAAAGCCCCCTGGAGTCCTGTGACTCCGTGATCTCGATTCAGCAGCACCGTTTGCCAATGTGATGTCACTGATGACGTCACTATTCAATGCAGAGACATGTTGCAATAAAATTTTAACCGTGTTACCTGATGCAAGATGGTATTACCCTCCTAGAGCCCTTTTAAAATGAGGTGAAGGCGAGAGTGTTGCCGCGCAGTCCTGGGGAAACATAAACACAGCTGTTTGTTTATTTGAGAAGTAAACAAACCCATCGCACCAGCGGGCGCCATCAAAATATCTAAGCGGTCGGTTAAATTACAGAGGCCACGTGAGATAAGCAACCCCAACGGGTCTGGGGCTGCTTATCTTTACCTGGCCAATATTGGGGTCCCCCGTTTTTACCTGGGCAACCACCTTACAACACATTGGGTAAGGTTTATACCCAAGCTATAGAAAGCTATTGTGCTAAACGCAAGTGTAGAATTAAAACGTGGGCTGCAAAAGGGAACTTTTGGGTTTATATTTGCAAATAATTTCCATGGCAAGAAAAGATATGCCTTTCATACTTTTAGCAAGTTTTGCTCTGCTATTTCGGAACAATACCAATTTAAGTAAATTAATACTGTGTATTGTCTACTTTTGGCATGGACAGCTCTGCTATATCAGAATAATATAAATTTACGTAATTTATTTTTTGTGAATTATCCTGTACTGTTCAATTAAAATACGATGTATAACTCCACTATTTCTAATAATGTCAATTTACCTGATTTATTTTTGCAAATTATCCCTTATTTTTCAAATAAAATATGATGTTAAGGTTTTTCAATCTCTTACCCTCACGGAAGTAACATTGGTGTCGCTTATTTTTTCCTGGTAAGTATGTGGTCTCTTACCTTTACCTCATCCAATTACAGTAAAGCACCAAATTGCGCACACCAAGAACAGAGCAGAAAATTCATCTTTGCCGAAACAAGATACGCCCACCAAAAACATATTTTTTTTAAATCCATTAGTCTATCTTCTCTAATGTCTGCATTTGTAGCAATAAATCAGAGAAAAAAGAAAAGTTTTTCAACATTGAAAACTAAGATTATGTATTTTTTGGCATTTTAACATGGAAACTTTGGTGTTTCATTATAGTTAGATGCCTTAATGATTAGTGACCCTGTGAAATAATTATTCTATGAACTACAATGTTACTAATTTGTGATTCTACGAAAAACACTGGGTGAGCAACTGCTTTCAATATGCATTAATGCAGTCTTTCGATGAATTTGTCAATAACCATTAATATGTATCGCTGAAAGATTTTTCCGATTCCTTCTGAGTAAATTTCCCTTTAACTAAAACTTTTGTGTTATTTTTGTGTTCAAGTTCCAGCCCCTGTGAGTAATATGCACCTAATCTACTGTGTACCTCAAAACTTTGCAATGTTCATTAATTAGTGTTTTTAAAATTGAGACAGCAGCTAAGAGAAGCGAAGCAGTCCATCTTGAATTACAGATGTGGGGCACAACAGCAGCATGCCATGCATTCCTGACTTCTGTATGAGAGGTGCCGAGTTCGAACGACCACCCTGTCGAGTTATCTTTGTGGCATTAGGCGTGCTGAGTAGGTAATTGCTTGGTATGCGGAGTTCGGTGGGGGCACCTTTCTGACCAGGAATTGGAGGATAGGGGCTCGGATCGTTGAACCTTCTGTTTCGGCGCTATAGTTCTTAGCGACCCGTGGGAGGCTGCGGTGCTATTTACTCCTTCGGGGCCAGTTGGCCTATATCTGCAGCACGAACCAGTGCATATGGATTTCCCAGTGGAGGGTACACTCAAAGTTGACTCTACCTTTACGTTTACCACCGCAGATGATGGACTGCCGTCACGTGCGTTTTAGTTCTACATAGGCCCGTTTAGCAACATTTCAAGAGCGTCCACAACATGCAACGAGTATCACTCCAAACCCTCTTCCAATTAGTCTCCATACTCAGAAGGGCCGCCACCAAGCAGGACCTCCTCATCTTGGATGCGCTGCTCATCAAGGAGCATAAGCCAGGCTTCAACAACCAAGAGGAAGGCCGACATAGAACTTTGCAAATATTTTGAACTTGAAAGTAAGAAGGAGATGGGTGTATGTACCAGATTAGCATTATTATTTGGTCAAATATTTTGAACTTGAAAGTACGAAGGAGATAGGTGTATGTACCAAATTAGCATTATTATTTGGTTGAACAATAGAGTGTAGAAACATACGAGCGTATTATTATATATAGTTAATATTAGGTAACTATTTGAGACATCACATGAATGTGCTTTTATTATACGTTTTGTTAACCGATACACCTGGTAAAAGAAATAACAACCATTCAGTTCTTTTGACCCTATCCGTTTCAAACTCTTTTCAGCCGCTTGAGCGTCAAGACGAGACAAAGTTGTATCGCCCACTAAAAGTGCTTATAACTTCATCAATATTGGAGTTTTTTCCGTCAGAGTCTCAAAGTCATTTATTCAACTATTATTTCACTGATTTATTTAAAGAAATAAAAATGGAAAATAGTAGTTTTATTGTTAACTAAATTTGAATATAAGCAAATTTCACCGGAACGTACAGGGTGAATGCTCCAGCTGCACATCTGCAGCAGTTGTCATACCTTCACGGTAACTGCAGAAGCTATAGGCAACTGCACAGTGGCACTGCACTGATAGTTGCTGCAGAGAACAGTTAGAATGTGTCAGAATCCAATTAATAAACCTACTCTTCTTCTTTATATATTTTGGCTAATTAATTATACACTAACCTAGGACTACGATTATTTACTAGTTGTGAAGGCGAATTACATCTATGGCAGCGACAGTCTCAATGCTTTTCCTCTTACTACATACTGTAGGCTTAGTTGTAAATTTAAATCATGGTCTTTTACTTCAAAGAGCTGAACGTAATATTGTTTCTGATTTCCATTTCTAGTCTTGTTTCCATCTTTTAGTAATCATTTCAAAAGATCTTTTTCATGAAAAAAAAACTCTAGGAATGACACCATTCAAACAGTGAGGAGCGTGTGTGCCACATTAGCTTAGTCCTTGCTTGCTAGTGGGCTACTAACAATGCATAGCTGCTGCTGCAATGCTTCCTGAAGTCGATCCAGAAGTGCGCGTTCACGGAAATTTTATCCACGAATTTTCTAAAGTAGGGATATTTATCACGATTATAGGCTATAATGAGCGTGTATCTTGAAATTTTATTGATGCTAATGAAACATAAGGAAAAGTTAGGGAAATCTGGGCACTGAAAATCACTGAACGTAGAACAGTGAACGATAAACGGTGGGGCGGTACAATTTTGTCTCGCCTTGGAGCAGATAGGGTTAACAAAATTACACGGGCCATAATTATCAGTGCTCCTTTATTCAGATGGTGATTGGAAATTTAATAGATAGAGAGCAAATACAGTTGTTTTATTCAAACATAGATGAACCATTAGGAGCTTGCCGCATAGTATCTTACATATATATATATATATATATATATTACAAAATTACAAAATTGATATATATATATATATAGTAGAATGTAAGGACAGTACTCGCGGTTTACAAAAGTTTCCCATTTTCCCTTGAACACTGAGAAGGTTTTCTTATGCATAGATCAGATCCCGTGTGCACGTTTATTATCACTAACTTTCAACATTTGTGTGTTCCTTGGAAGTGAGGAGACAATCTCAACACAATTCAGTCGCGATTTTGCAGTACATGGCTTTACAGCTGGCGAATTACCATTCGCATCCAGCCGTGGTATTGACTTTCACTTAAGCAAACTACGATGTCCAAGCGCACTGCCCAAGATTCGTCCAAACTTTTCAGTGATGGCAACTTGAACCTCTTAGGTAAATATGTCATTTTTAAATCTTTACAATATGGTATTAATAACTGGCAACCGCTAGGCACCTACTAGGCGAATATACTCGGGTTAGCAGCTGAAGGGGCATACTCGAATATTCAACCCGGGAATGTTTAAAAAACCTCGAGGAATTTCCTTACAACCTGACACAAAAAGCAAGAAGTTTATTATGTGGCGAACTCATGAAAATCTTGACAACTAATTGATTTAAAATAAACGAATTTTAGAAATTTAGGTAAAATGGGAATTTAAGAGCAGGAACTGAATATAACTTAATTAACGCATGGCAGAAAAAATGGGACATGGTGCTGATCAATATATGTACTTAGTAAATCATACTTGTGTAGTGATTAAAAATAACCGGAATAATTACAAAATAGAAAATTACTGAAGAATGGCTAAAAGCACAGTGAGGGAAGATAAAGCGCCGTTAAAAAAATTAAGAATTTGGTAAGAAGACAAAACATAATTTACAGAGGGAACAATTAGAAAACAATGTCGAACATTAGATAACGATCCAGGTAATTTTATGAAAATATTGCTAACAGTGAAGAGGGCCTGAAAAGAGTCTTGAGAAAGGTGAAGGAAATAGAGCATAATCAAATAGTGAACGGCATAATAGGAGCATGGAGAGAACGGCGAAAAGAACAGATAAGAATAAAGTTCAAAATCGGAGACACAGAGAGCAGAGAAGAATATTTTAGAACAGTAAAAATTTCATAAAATTGAGAAGAAAAATATGTAACCTAATGAAGCGACTAGTTCATTACAGAATATCGAGAAAAAAATGATCGATGGCTTAAGAGTGAGACAAAAACCATAAAAAAGTACCCACAAAACAGTAAAGAGAAAACAAAAGGTGCAATGGAACAATGAAAAATACTGTAGAACACAGGAAAGAACAGTGGAAACTAGCAGAGAACAGTGAAAAAATATTAAGACAATGAAAACTTCACCGTCAAACTTCAAGAGTGACAGTGAAAAACATAAACCGGTGGCGATAACACTGAGGTAAATAACAGAATTTCATTGCTTTTGGGCAATGTCCAGCCTCGCTTTCACTCTCTTCAGGACAAAACAACTAAAATTTGGACAAAATACTGAAAAAAGTCTGCAACGTCGAGCTATGGAAGAATCTTGAAGATAAAAATACTGTACCGAGATTTGAAAAATCCTGAGCATTGAAATAGAGCGCTGATATTGTGAAATATCTCAAAAATAAATATAGAGCGCCGAAATTGTAAAAAGTCTTAAAAATAAAAATACGGCCGAAAGTAATAAAAACCCTAAAAATAAAATACTGCTCCGAAACAAGAAAAAAAAATTTTTTTTTAATGAATACGCAACTGAAATTCGTAGAAATCATGAAAATGAAGCACCGGCATACGAAAAATCCTGAGAATAAAATATAGCACCCAAAGTAAAAAAATCCTGAAAATAAAAAAGTAACTCCCAAATTGAAAATAAAAATATTACTCGCAAATTCAAAAACTCCTGAAAATAAAAACCCAGCGTCGAAAGCTCTTTGAATTTAAAGAAAAAAAAAAACGTCGAGAGCTCTGAGGCCGGCCAGCAAATCGAGAGGTTTTCGTCCAGTTACAATGGCTTCGAATTAGACTGATGGGTTCGACTGGCTGCTGCTGCACCTCGGGACCGAAACTCTTCGCCTGCAAGTGTCTTGTCTTTATTTTCGCAACACTTAATTTATTTTTAGATCTGTATACATATAATCATTTAGATTAATATGTTTAGAGAACAGCATTTTTCTTGCGCAATTCTAGTAAAAAAAATGATAGTGTTTATTAATAATACAAATAATAAACCCGGCCGTCATTTTAACTATATATGCTCGTGTGTAGGTTATGTAACAAAATCCGTCAAAAAGTTGGCAGAAAACGCTACAGGGGGCGTACCTGCCATTTCTAAAAATGCAGAAAATATAATATATGGAACTATGAAGTAAAAACACATGAAATATAATGTATGGAACTATGAAGTAGAAACACATAAAATATAATATATGTAACTATGAAGAAAAAACACATAAAATATAATGCATGGAACTATGAAGTAAAAAGTAATAAAATATAATATATGGAACTATGAAGTAAAAACACATAAAATATAATATATGGAACTAAGAAGTACAATAATACCAAAAACCGTATCGTTTTATTTCGCACTGAAAGAAAAAAATGCATATTTTTTTTTGAATCAGGGAATGTAATATAAAGTGTTCTTTCTCCCAAGTTGAATGATCATTTATTTTTTACCGTTCTTAATATGTTTCCCCACTCAATATTTAATATTTATGGAAACATTCCAGAAAATATACCGCATCCTAATTCTCTCGACAGGTAGCGACAGTCTAGAATGCTGAACTTATGAGAAGGAATGTTGCAAGCTGAACTACTACCTTAGGCAAACGAGCTCTTGCGGAGCTTGACGCGCTTAGTCAGCTATTGATACTTGTACAACTGCTGCGGGGGTACTGACTTTTGCCGGAAATGGAGAGGGTCAGGGAGCTGGCACACGTCCTTGCACAAGAGCCTTCAATCAATGGCGCCATATTTCTTGATGATCTGCGGTCGACTGCAGCCGTGAATTTCTCTTGGGTTATCCAGCTTATATCTACAGAACGAACCAGTGCGCGTGAGTTTCCCAGGGGGTGTGTGGTCAAGTTGACTTTACCTTTACTATTGAGTATATTAAGTACGTGCAGCGAAAAATGCTTACATGAAGCATTATGAAACTATTCGTCAGTATATGAAAAAATAGAATACTGAAAGAGAGTAATGCACTAGAATTATTCTGACAATCTTAAAGATATTGGATTAAACTTTACCACAGAATACAACAGTAACCACGAGTATTTTTCACTAAAAGTATGTGCTGCCTCCCTTAGACGGCATGAACCTGATATATATGTTGCGCGCGTTTGGTGGATTTGCGCGATCGATCGATCGCGCAAATCCACCAAACGCGCACAACATATATATATATACATATAGACAATATAATTTTTTTAGCCTTAATCGCACCTATAGGCTAATTACAATAATTATCAGTGTCTACTCCGCTAGAACAAAAAATTAATCCCGCCCACCAGCTTCATCTTCAATTTAATTCTCCAAGGGCCTCAATGCACCTAAACGGACGACTCGTGCAATGCTAATCCTACGATAATCCCATTTTCGTATGGTCCTTATACGGTTAACCCTAACATAGTCAGTCTGCTCTTTTCTGATACAACCCTTTTTAGAGCCGTCCTTCAGTTGAATGCTGTTTCAAGGGCAGCCCAAAATTCTCTTACAGTTGAGTTTTTTCTTCTACTGTATTCGTACGAGAGAAAGAGCCCTTCTAGCCCGGTACCACAGCCTATTTCATAAATTAGGGAGCGGAGGTCACGGCAAAATTACCTTGACAGTTCGTCCCCAACTTCTAAACCACATGCACTGGTTCGTGCTGCAGATAAGTCCTCTTTGGGGCCAAGATCAGTGTAAGGTTGCAGTCGATCACAGATTGCCTGAGCTACGGCCTCATAGACGGAAAGCAACAGAACGTCCGTTTTCGTTTCAATGACCGAGGAAGCATCCGTAGCAACTGCGCGGCTGCAATCATGATCAATTCCATTCCAGAAAGACAGCATTCCCATTCTCGAGCAGCAAACAATTACTGGCGAATATTAATTCAATATAGGCAGACGAACCTCATGGCAAACACGGAAACTCATCAATCGAATTCGTTCGAAATATATTGAAGTCTCGGTGAAACATATCGACTGTGTAAAACTAAGATCAGCAGAGTCCTCACAAAAACACGCAGCCTGCAGCCTAGAATATATTGAAATATCGGTGAAATATATAGAGTTTCTAGAACTAAGGAAATTAGAGTCCTTGCGGAAATTCACAGCCAGTAGCCTAAAGTACACTGAATCATAGGTGAAATATTGTGAGCTTGTAAAATTAAGGCCGTACTTGTGTCCATTCAGAAAACCACAGCCTGCAGTGTAGCACAATCTAACTCTACGAGCGTATCACTGATAAACAGTTCCAACAGATACTGCTTATGCCTGGGCCACATATGCATTTCTTCGCCCAACTGGTTGCTAGGATGTGCACCTCGCGGCATCTTTCGATACATATTTAATATCGGTAGCATAGATACTGTGCCATGAATAACATCTGAGTCTCACATGCTTGGTTCAAGTTGTCTGTGTAAATGCCTAGTGTGTCCCTGGCATTACACACACTGTAGTGTTGCCTACACGTTCTTGCTTTTGTTTTGCTCCGACGCATTGTGATATACTGCATATTTATTAAAATGTTTATTATAACGTTATTGTAGGACGGCACGATTTTTTTTATTCTGTAAATAGAATTTTTAGGTATTGCTAAAATAACCAAACTAACGCCGTGAAAATTATATTAGTCGAGGCTTCGGCTTCATCAAAAATCATTCCTACACGTTTTTGAATTTTGCAATTGTGCAAAGCTATGAAGATATAATTATATAACTGCTTTGTTTTCCTATTAATAATTCTTTAGTTATATATAGGTATTTATAATGGTATTTTCACTTTATTCAACCGATGTCCACTTGTTCGTCCAGAAGATCTGCTAGCGGTTTTGACGAATTGCTGCCGGGTGCTGCATAGAACATGCAGAGTCGTTGCTGTTCCAGGTTTAGGAATGAAAAGCAGGAATGAGAACTCTGCGAAGGTAGATTTGATCAATGATTGCTTAAAAATGGACCAATAGTATATTTATTTGGAATGAGAATTTGGAATGTGGTATTGGGCTGGAAACCTTAAGTCAAGCGTTTAAAACAAAATCTGAAACGAGTACCTTGGAATGAGAAACTGAAGTTCTGGAATATTGAGAATTGAAATTTGCAATGCAACACTTGAGTGGAATTCTGTACTGAGGTACTGGCCTGCTGGAGTGAGAATCTGCACTGGACAATGAAAATTGAATTTAAAATGAAGCACTGCAGCCGGAAACTAGAATGGGAGACTAATTAGTTTGGAATTCTGACTCGGGCGTGTCAAACAACATTTGCATGGGACACTGAGATGAAAATTTTCGAATGAACATTTATAATGCAATTGAGGACAAGGAACTGAGGAACGATTTCTTCATTCAAAAGTATTCATTTTAATTTTTAAAGACAATTATAGATTTTACGGCACCCATTACCACATTCTCTCTCCGAATAATCATAGCCAATTTCTACAACAAAAGTTATGTATTGAAAACGTCACAACAAATTCCCAATTGAAATTGTTATCGCTATGATTAATTTTAATTTCTGCAGTTCAGATTTTGAGCCCTGGCGTATTGTCCCCAAATTTTTTATCTCAATGTTACATTCCGAATTCTCATCCTAATATCATATTCTAAATTCCCATCCTAATATCATATTCTAAATTCCCATCCTAATATCATATTCTATATTCCCATCCTAATGCCATATTCTAAATTCCCATCCTAATGTCATATTTTAAATTCCCATCCTAATATCATATTCTAAATTCCCATCCTAATGTCATATTCTAAATTCCCATCCTAATATCATATTCTAAATTCCCATCCTAATGTCATATTCTAAATTCCCATCCTAATATCATATTCTAAATTCCCATCCTAATGTCATATCCTAAATTCCCATCCTAATGTCATATTCTAAATTCCCATCCTAATGTCATATTCCAAATCCCCATCCTAATGTCATATTCTAAATTCCCATCCTAATGTCATATTCTAAATTCCCATCCTAATGTTATATTCTAAATTCCCATCCTAATATCATATTCTAAATTCCCATCCTAATGTCATATTCTAAATTCCCATCCTAATGTCATATTCTAAATTCCCATCCTAATGTCATATTCTAAATCCCCATCCTAATGTCATATTCTAAATTCCCATCCTAATGTCATATTCTAAATTCCCATCCTAATGTCATATTCTAAATTCCCATCCTAATATCATATTCTAAATTCCCATCCTAATATCATATTCTATATTCCCATCCTAATGCCATATTGCAAAATTTCAGCTGAATATCACTTTCCAAATTTGCAATTCAATCCCACTATCGCGTTCCGAAGTTTCATCTTAATGTCGCATTCCAAAGTGCTAATTTTGAATTTAATTTCTTGTTTTTTCGCAAATCCCCAAGTCAATGGTAAATCTTGTTCCATGTGTTAGCTTTGAGGATGTTATTTATAAGAAATGAACACCTCAGGGTGCAACGCCCTGATTTGTAGGGCACTGCGTCCTAATGAGAAAAAACGTGTTTTTCTTTTCTTTCTATATACCATTCAAATTGATTTTCCAATATCCTATACCAAATTCCAACTGCAACTGCCATTCCCATTATTTTCCCTAAAATCCCCATCTACATTCCCATTCCTAAATTTCCATCCTAAATTCCCAATCTAAATTCCCATTCCCTCTCCGGAAACGGGAGCAGTAACACTTTGCATGTCCCAACACACAGGACAGACAGCGACACACAAAATGTTGTCAGGTCTTCTTCTTTTTGATAGAATAAACATCGCTTCAATTTATCGGAGGGAGCCGAGAGGGCTGCTGCCGCAGTCGTGACGTCACTGCGTCCGCACCACAGTGCAGTGAAAGGTAGTTAGGTCAAAACGGGAGCTTCCTTTGGAGCAGTGACTTCACTGGGTCCGCGCCGCAGTGCAAAGTAGTAAGATCAAAATGGGAGCTTCCTTTATTATTATTATTATTATTATTACAATTATTATTATTAAAACTTCACGCTTGAGCTCCCACGGACTGGTAATACAACCCAAATGAAGCAACTTGCAACACCGGGAAGCCCAAAACGCTGCTAAAGGAAATCCAGCAAGAAACCATTAACAGCTGACTTAAACGCCTGCAGGCCAATACGACCAAAAGCCGATGCCGGCAACAAATTCCAAACCTTAACCGACCAGGGCACGAAGCACCGACAGAACTGATTAGTTCG
>LQNS02001154.1:6489876-6510855 GCA_001587735.2 Parhyale hawaiensis
GGCTTCAGTGATGTTTAGAAGGGCATCTTGCGTGTTAGTACGCGCTCTGTAGGCATACTGATTCTTATGAAGAATACCTGACCGATCGAGATGGTCCGCCAGCTGGTTTGCCACAGACTTTTCGAGTAGTTTTGAGAGCATGGGTAGAAGGCTGATGGGCCTGTAGTTCCCGGGCGTTTCATGTTCCCCCGATTTATGAAGGGGTTTTATAATAGATTGCTTCCAAGCGCCAGCAAATGTTTCAGTTATAACTGAAGTGTTTATGATGTGCAAAAGGACCGGACCTACATATCACGGGGAATGCACGGTAAACTTTAGACAGCCTGCAAGCAAACTTTCGGCAACTGGCAGGCAGACTCTAGGTAAGAGGCAGATAGACTTTAGGTAACTGGCAGGTAGACATTGACTAAGTGGCAGGCAGACTTTAGGCAGCTGGATGACACGTGCGGGAAAACTTGTAGAAAGACGATTCGCAGCTGGTAGACAGACTTATAGGCAGCTTGTAGGCAGACTGCGTGATTCAAGGCAGACTTAAAGCAGGCGGTAGGCTGACTTTGAGCAGTTGAGAGGTCACTGGGTGACAGTTACACCAAATCAACACTTCCATAAGTCCCAGTTTATAATAACTGGTAATTGGTCAGTTTGGCCCAGTGTTGGTTGGCCCTGCGTCGAGCCACAGGCCAATCAAAGCATGTTTACCTGGGCATTTTACCTCGTAGAAGAAATTGCCGTAAATAGGTAAATGTCTGCCAGTCGTCCTTACTGAGGGTCATTGTGGAGATGTGAAGCGAGGGAGGTGTGGAGATATGAAGTGAGGGATGTGTGGAGATGTGAAGTGAGGGAGATGTGAAGTGAGGGAGGTGTGGAGATATGAAGTGAGGGATGTGTGGAGATGTGAAGTGAGGGATGTGTGGAGATGTGAAGTGAGGGAGGTGTGGAGATATGAAGTGAGGGAGGTGTGGAGATGTGAAGTGAGGGATGTGTGGAGATATGAAGTGAGGGATGTGTGGAGATGTGAAGTGAGGGAGGTGTGGAGATATGAAGTGAGGGAGGTGTGGAGATGTGAAGTGAGGGAGGTGTGGAGATATGAAGTGAGGGAGGTGTGGAGATGTGAAGTGAGGGAGGTGTGGAGATGTGAAGTAAGGGAGGTGTGGAGATGTGAAGTGAGGGATATGTGGAGATTTGAAGTGAGGGAGGTGTGGAGATGTGGAGTGAGGGAGATGTGAAGTGGATGAGGTTTGGGAATTCCGCTTTGGTAGATGATAGAAAAATGAACAAATTTTTTTGTCCTGAAAATTGGCAGTTATGCCTAAAATTACGCTCAATAAGACCACGGCCACCACATGCAATGAAGCTCCTAACTGATGAAAGACGGACGTTCTGACCCGTACTTCAAGTTGAGTACTGTCCAGCGGTGTCTTGGCTACTGATGCTTACGGTGAAATGAGGGCAATGTGCGAGATGAACGTACGCTCTTAACTTGAGCGTCCGTTTGTACAGAGTGGTCACGGCACCACTGAGCATTACAAGTTAATTAGCTATGTAGTTTTGAGCTTGAGACAGTTCCATAATGACAAACTAATTTTTCTAGCCACAACTACTTTTAACTAGCCTTCACAGAGTTCAACTAGCCTTAACTAGCTACAACTAGCTTTAACTATCGCAGACTAGCCTTAACTCTCTTTATTTAGCCTTTAAATGGCCTTAAATAGTCATGACTATCCTTAATTAGCCTTATCTAACCTTAACTAGCCTTATCTACTCTTAAGTAGCTTAAACTAGTCTTGACTTGCCTTAACTATCTGTGACAAGCTTTAAACTAGCCTAACTGAGCTTTAACTAGCCTTGACTAAGATTTGTCTTGAGCTTTAATCATGTGACAGCCTTCTATTCAGCAGCACTGATGTTGATGCGGTCTCATGCGTAATGGCTGTGAAATTAACATCTGAATCTCGCTCTAAAGTATAAAAATATACTCATGGTTGAACTTCTGAACAAGTTAAAGCGTCCTTAGGGATGACGCGCATTATGCAGTAGCTATTGCTTTTAGTTTAATAATAAACTTTGCTTCTTTACGTAAAAAAGGCTGGCGTGCCTGGGTTGGCCTCAAACCTGCAATACAAGGAGTGGGAGCTCAGAACGTTAGCGCACTGCCACCATACTTTAAATTCTTTAATCTGAGCCTAATCATATACCTACAGAATATTTGGATGGATATTTAATTGAAGTAATCAGTTACGCTAAGGGAGGAAACGAGCGTGGTAGTAAAATACACCGCGACCCACGGTATTAGTCCAATTTTATTTTTCTGTAACACTATTTTTATTTCCTGTTATTATAACTTAATATTTCTGTTGTATGTTGCAGAGTAATCCTGTACAATGTTCATAATCCTATTATTTGAGAAAATGTTCACTGGATACCGTTTGAAAACTTACTCTTATCCAATCCACCTTCTATTTCCTGAACCACGATATTAGTCTCAGATATCAAAATTAGCTAAATATGATGAATAAAACACAAACTAACTATCAGTTTATTTATTAACTACTAAATAATACTGCAAAAATACTTGGAACATATTGCAACAGCAAAGAAGGCAAATAAACAAGAAACAATCAGCTCATTTATTAATGTGACGTCCATTACGTTATATGACCTCATAAATGTGGTCATTAACGGAATGAGTCAATTTTTTAATAGTAGTACCATCGATGGATCTTGCAGCGACTTGTACGGCCTCCCACAATTCTGCTTTTGAAGGAAACTCCTTACCCTCTATATAAATTTTGCGCTTTATGATAGACCACAGATTTTCAATTGGGTTCAAATCTGGAGAATTGGGTGGCCACACCATCAAATTCTGGTTTCTCAACCCCAAAGAAGCAAGGTATTCTTTTGTAGCTCTGGCTGAATGCGAGGGTGCATTGTCTTGCATGAAAACCAGCTTTTTGCGAAGATCCAAAGTCTGGTCGCCAATTTCAGCCAAGGAAAAAGACATTCAGCGAGAAATGTGCAATAATTAGAAGAATTGATTTTAACTCCTTCACGGACCATTGTTGGACCTACAAGGTTATCACTCACAATCCCAGCCCACTACACAATACCACCACCGCCTTTATGGCGGCGAAAACGATGGTGGGGCTTGCCCTCAAATCCGACCCATCCTTTAGACCATCCGTCTGTGCCATCGAGAGTCGCTCTGGTCTCATTTGTGTTTAAAACACACTTCATATCCTGTTCCATATAAGACCTAGCCCACTCAACTCTCAGAAGCATGTGCCTTTGTGTCAATGGAGGCTTTTCTTTGGGAGATTTCACATTTGCAATAGTCACCAAGATTCGGTTTTGCGTAGTTTTTAGCACTTCATTCAGAGCTTCCAAAAATTATTTTGCTTGTGCTTCCCGGCTTTTTGAAGACTTGACGCTTAATTTTTATGATATGGCGCGTGTTCACAGCTTTTATCTTACCTTTATCAGACCATGTCATCCGATTGGAAGGATTCCTCAAAAAACGTTGAATTATTCTAACATGGCGGCCTAAAATCCTGACAATAGACACACATGAGGTCTTCTTGGCCGTTTCTTTGATAATGGTTGGCTTCTCTTCGTCTGTTAGACCCTTAGCACGTCCCATTTTGAATATGATTTAAATGGACAACAACCTCTTCAGAATGTAAACAAATATTGCCAGATGAACTAAGCACACAGTGTTGCCTTATAAAAAAATAATTCTCGTCAGACAGAAGATTTTAAATGAAAAATAAAAAAAATTGTTGCACTATTACCGTGGGTCGCAGTGTATACCCGATATGAGTAAATTGTTTGCATTTATTTACTAATTATATAATCCAAAGGAAGTTAAAATACCAGGGTGATGCAAAAATTACGTCTGATTTGCAGTACAAAATTTTCAGGCTGAATTTATTAATTTTTTAACCGCTTTTTCTACATATAAGTAACTCTGTGTTTAATCTGTAAAATTTTCTTTGAGTCTATCTAACGTTTGCCTATAATTTTCAGAAACTTTACCCCCAACTAACGGTAACGTAAAAGAAGGTTTATACGATGAATTTCATGAAGTTATTGATGCAAGTGCGGCAGCAAAATCTATTCAGAACACTTATGAAGCTGATGTAGTGAGTGGAAGAAGTTGCAGGAGCTCTAGCTTCTCACTTCCGATGTGGTCAGTGATTTAACTTTGAAAGAAAAGTAAAAAATATAAAAACATGATTCCCATTATTGAAAGCTTTTGTTTCAGAGAACCCTACCATTACCACTGAGGAACTTACAGAATACCTAAATATAGCCCATTCCACCGTGATACACCAACTAAAACATATTTTCTGCTTTAAATTTTTTTAACGGATATTGCTTCCGCACCAGCCTGATATCTCCTAGGTACGTAAACAAATTACACAAAGTCAATAAATTAAATGTTCTACGGTACTTCGATAGTACAACGATACCCTTGAAATGTATACAGAACTATTATCCTCACTTCGAGAAGAGTCTCCTTTAAGAAATTCTACGAGTATCCCTTACAGTCCTAGAGCGTTTTCTATAGCCATAGAAAACCGTGAAGCTCGGCTGTACGTAGAATGTACTGCCAATGCAATTTTACTCCACCATTTTCTAGTCACTCAGTTCACTATCAATATGGCTATATATATAGGGTAGGTTACTGGAACCAGAAATCAACGTGATGGGTACCCCCCCCCCCCAAATTTCGGGTTAAGTCGGGTTAGGAACGTCGGATCGAAACTGCTTAGGTCCAGAAAGTTGATTATTTAGAAAAAGGTTCAAACCGTCGGGTAAAGTTAGGTAGGCAAGGTCTGTTTTTTTATCAAAAATCCCGAAAATGTTGATTTTGGGTGCTTGGTGACATTTAGTTAGGCTATCTACGTTTTAGGAACATCTTCCTTTACAGGACCTTTCTCCGTTCTAGAAACTTTCTTTATTTTAGGAACTTTATCTGTTTCAAAACATTTTCTATTTCAAGACCTTTATCTGATTCAAAGCATTTTCTATTTCAAGAACTTTCTATGTTACAGGAAATTTCTTTATTTCAAGAACATTCTCCATTTCAGGAACTTCCTCAATTTCAGGAGTTTTATCTGTTTCAGGAACATTCTTTATTTCTTCAAAAACTTTCTCTGTATCAGGAACCTTCTCAATTTCAAGAACGGTCTCCGTTTCCGGAACGTTCTCTATTTCAGGAACTTTATCTGTTTCAGGAAATTTCTCTATTTCAAGAACTTTATCTGTTTCAGGAACTTTCTTTACATTAGAAAATAACCTTTTTTCAGCAACTTTTTCTGTTATACGAAATTTCTCTACATCAGCTGCTTTCTTTGTTTCAAGAACTTTCCTTATTTCAGGAACTCGCTCTACTTCGTTATTTCCTGTTTAAGGAAGTCTTCTGTAGCTAAGTTCAGTGAAAGTTCATGATCTGTGCCAGAGCGAGTAAGCGGCGAGTGAGATAGTGACAGACAGGTTGTCAGGCAAAGCGAGTGACAGAAAGTTTGACAGAAAAGCTAGTGGTAAAGTGAGGGCTTAGAGCCAGAAATGGCTATGTCCATTTTTGGCGAAATCGGGTTCCTCTCACTAACAGGGTGCCCGTGAGGTATATTTTTATTATCACAAGTATCTGTGCCATATTATCTTCATCAACAAGATATATGGCATGGAAAGAGATGGCATAGACACCCGTGACACTAAAATTATACCTCACGGGCACCCATATCGTGAGAGACGCCTGATTTTGTCAAACATGGACATAGCCACTTCTGGCTCTAAGTCCTCGAAATATTGCAATGACAGAGCGCGCGTGAGAAAGTAGGGGAAGCAAGAGACCGAGTGAGCGTGAGCGAGACTGGGAAGCAAGAGAGAGAATGATCGTGAGTGAGACAAGAGACCGCGTGAGTAAGAAAAAAACAGGGGCAGCACGAGTGACACTTACAACGTGAGTGAGAGCAAAACAGGGGCCGCAAGAGTGACACTTACAACGTGAGTGACAGCAAAACAGGGGCCGCAAGAGTGACACAATGTGAGTGAGAGCAAAACAGGGGCGGCAAGAGTGACACTTACAATGTGAGTGAGAGCAAAACAGGGGCCGCAAGAGTGACACTTACAATGTGAGTGAGAGCAAAACAGGGGCCGCAAGAGTGACACTTACAATGTGAGTGAGAGCAAAACAGGGGCCGCAAGAGTGACACTTACAATGTGAGTGAGAGCATAACAGGGGCCGCAAGAGTGACACTTACAGTGTGAGTGAGAGCATAACAGGGGCCGCAAGAGTGACACTTACAGTGTGAGTGAGAGCAAAACAGGGGCCGCAAGAGTGACACTTACAATGTGAGTGAGAGCATAACAGGGGCCGCAAGAGTGACACTTACAGTGTGAGTGAGAGCAAAACAGGGGCCGCAAGAGTGACACTTACAGTGTGAGTGTGTATAGAACAGGGGCCGCAAGAGTGACACAGAGTGAGAGTGAGCAAAACAGGGGAAGCAAGAGTGACACAAAGTGAGAGTGAGCAAAACAGGGGGAAAAAGATATAGTGTGACAAAGTGAGCGTGAGCAAAAGAGGAGAAGCAAGACATAGTGTGACAGAGTGAGCGTGAGCAAAAGAGGGGAAGCAAGACATAGTGTGACAGAGTGAGCGTGAGCAAAAGAGGAGAAGCAAGACATAGTGTGACAGAAAGAGCGTGAGCAAAAGAGGGGAAGCAAGAAACAGAGTGAGAGGGGGCGAGAGAGAGAAAGCAGGAGACAGAGTGAGCATGAGAAAGAGTGACATAAAGCGATAGCAAGAGAGACTGACAGACTGAGAGTGAGTAAGAGAGAGTGAGCAAGAGGAAGAGAGAGAGAGAGAGAGGAGGGGGACAGCACCAGCGGCAGGAGGACCAGCAGTTGTCGCTCAGCCGCCAGTACGTGCAGTAGAGTCTACTGGGCGTCTACTGGGCACTGCACAAGTGGTTGCGACACCACAGTGGTGGTGCCTGTCTGTGTCGAGCTGCTGGCACTCGCAAATGGCTAGGTACTTTATCTAAGTACAAAGTGCTTTTAGCTTGTGTTAAGAAAAGCAATGAGCGGTATTTATTCGCTGATGAACTATCTTATTGTCGACAAACAATCTTGTTCTTTCTAGAGAACTGTGCAGATACAGATTTTTATTTGCGTTTGCACGATCTCATTCTAGATCAGTTTATAAGCCGTTTGTTTTCTAATCTAGAAATGTGCGAACTGCGAAATTTTGTGTCATACGGAAAAGATTTTTTAGAGAAGCGTAAAATTTATTATTTCTAGAGAATTGTGCAAATTCAGAAATTCATTTGTGTTAAGCTTATCTGCTTCTAGATCTGCATACAAACTGGTTCTAGTGTGAAATACTGAATTTTATTACTGTAGAAAGAAACATCTCTATACAGAAGCGAAAAACTAAGTTGTTTCTAGAGAATTGTGCAAACTACTCGAATTGAAACAATTTCCTTCTAGATCTATATATTTATACTCTAAAAATTTGCAAAGTGTGAAGTTTAATTTCGTATCTAAAAGGAACTATTTGATTTAAAGAAATGTGCAAATACAATTTGTGTGAGTATAGAAACGATCATCTGCTAGCGGAAGCTATAAACTTATTATCTCTAGAACAAGTGCATATGCCTAATTTATTCTCGTATAAATGGCATCGATCTAGAGCAGTATTCATAACAATTAGTTTTCTCTAGTGAACTGCGTTTATAAAAATTTTTGATGCGGAGAAGCAAGCTTTTTCTACATCAATATAGACATTTATTCTCTATATTAAAAAATGGGCAAACGCAAGGTTTACTCCTATACGTAGGTATCCTTCTACAGAAGCAATCAGCGGCGTCGTCTACAGGTATAAAGGCTTTTATTTCTCAAGAAATGTATAAGTGAAAAGTTTTCTTATAATAACTGATTATTTCTAGAGAACTTATGCGAATTATATGACATTCAGGTAGAATATGCACGCCTGTAAGATAAGTTAGACGCCCTAAGCCTAAACTGGTCTTAGCTAACCTATTCCTTTTCTATCCTAACCTGTTCTAGTCTACCGGAACTTACGAAAATCTCACCTAACACATATTTTGCAGCAAGCCACTCTTAACCCTTTAACGTCCCAGCTAGAGGACACGCATGTCCCGTTTCAAACAGCGCTCTTCCTAAGAAAGCTAGCTATTTTCTCATGCGTCAAAGGGTTAAGACAATGTGGGATATATGAACGATCTCAGTCACCATTTTAAAGTAAACTTCTTTATAGTGAAATTTCACGTATAATTCATTGTACTGGACGTAGATGTTACAAGATGTTTATACTTTTGGATGTAAATATTAAGCATTACAGGCCTGGAGTCCTTCTAGTGGATCCTGTCCCAAAACCAGCACGCTTTCGCGTGCAGCGAAGGGAAGTACATACTTGCCGTTGTGTTCACGTTCAGGATGTGAACCGCTGGTTTCGTGCCGCAACAGCACACCAAGACAGGTAGTTTTCGCCGTTGCACGCTTAAGCGTGCTGGTTTTAGAACACCCTTTTCTCTGTGATATGTATAGGGAGCAGGTGTTTAGTCTGCCCCTGGCTTTCTCACTGTAATGCCGGAATCATACTACACTATCGTACGCTCAACGTATATGAGCGAACTTTCAGCTTACACATCGCCCCGATATAAAGTGAAATTGGTATCATAGATACGGCGGCAGGAACGAGGTGCGAGCTGAACGACCGCCCATAAAGTTGATCGTGTGATTGCATAGTGTGACGTCGGCATTAGAAACCCAGATTTAAATACATTAGGTACTCCTTCAAATACTCTTGCTCTAGACCTTCAACAAAAATTATCGAGATGGCGGTGTCTATTAACTTTTCCAAGATTTTTCTAGAAAAATATATAAGCTTTGCACTGTTTCATGCAAAAATACTTTGTATAAAAATACTTAAAGGCATCAATGACTTCAGGCTCTGGTTTCCTGTTCGCATGAGCTGAGATTTGTTAAAATTTACTTACACCAACATTTACGTTAATTTAATAATTTTAGTATTTGCTACAAAGAACTCACTTAGAAACATAGATACTTCAAAAAAATACATCGCTTAAGATCTCAATATCATGAATTACTTTTTTAATGACAGCATTTTACAGAATGAAAATGCTCGTGTACATCCATAATACGAAAACTAATTCTTCAGTTTGCAGGTTTTTATTTCTCATTCAACATTGTTTCAACAAGAATGTTAAGTGGATCCTCTGGAATTAGTTATTGACTGAAAAAACAAAGATGTTTGATAGACTGAACCTTATATCGGCCGGCTGACAAGAGCCTTGGTAAGAATAGCATTATGGTAGTGACAGTACAAAGTCATACGCACGGTAAAAGATTAAACCCACACGTGTGGGTAGCTTGGAGGTGAATAAATTATTTACTCTTTTTCCAGCATTTGAGGCAGAACATTAATTTCAAGATAACAATATTAAGACTATAAATATTATTTCCATCAGATCAAGTTTCATAAATTTAAAATTAATTAATTCGTATCAAACATGAGCTAACGACACTAAGGTTCTCTCTTTTTGCTCCAATGACGCCAAGTTATGTTTAAAATATAATATTTTCATATTATGTTTTACTAGAGGGCCCAGCCGCCAAAAATGACGGCAAAAATTTTGTGATTGAGCTTTTTAGTGTTCCGATTCCCAGTACAGGTTTTGCTGTATCACAGGTCTGATCCCTGCAGGCCTGATCTTCCATTAGTGAAACGCAAGCTGTACAACCATGAGTGTTGCGATAGCAAAATATCCCCCCAGCAAGATAAGGAGTAAATATCAGCATGGAATTGATTAAGCGTTAAGCTGCACTAAGAAAAATATAGCTCAGTCAAAAGAATTCACTGGAAATGCCCAGGGCTCACCGTATTGCGGATACCAACTGATTGTTGAACCTCCAGCGTCGAACTTTGGCTGCGATGTAAATTCAATATAAAAAGGCGTCTGCTCAGCGTGAAGATTCAACTACTACGCTATCACTCAGCAATGAAAGCGGGGATCCAGAGCCCGGGACGCACTATCGCCATTCATGACCACTTTGCGTTCACGTAAGCTTTCCTGCGCGAGCCACCACTAAAATAAGCACTACCTAGGTTAACCTAACCTAGCGTAACCTAATCTACCCTTACCTTACCTAACCTAACCTCCTTACCTAACTTTCCAACCTATGCAAACCTTACCTAATCCAACTTAACCCAACCTAACCTTTCTAACCCTACCTAACCTTACCTAACGTTACCTAACCTTACGTAACCTTACCTAACCTTACTTAACCTACCGTAACCTAACTTAATCAGCAATACAGCGAGCAGCGCGGCGCGCAACTTGAACGCCGCTCACACGCACACGATCTGCGTACACAAACACGCACACAAATTGGTCGTGAACGACGATAGCGCGCCCGGAACCCAGAGGCCGGAGATCCAGAGCTATATTTGTCACCGGTACCCCAAGCGCTGAAATTGTATAGTATCTCAACTTGTTTTTCAGTACATGAATTTTCTCCTATTAAACTCTTAACAGCGTGACGGAGAGACGGACCAACAGTGAAACAAGGGAGGGAGCAAGCAAGCGACCAACAACTGTGTTTTATTATATAGTGGATAATTATATTTCAAACTGAATATAGAGCCTTATAAGCTGACCAACTATATATCAATACGCTTATAGGCTTCGATTAGAAGCAATTGGAGAAATTTTGATAGTTCCTGAAATATTGCGCAACTTAGAGAGGTTACCATAGAAAGGTGTAACTATGTTACCGGATGTTCCAAAAGTACGCTTGTACATACCTACCTACTTGCCTACCTACCTTTTGTGTCAAGCTCTTTATCACTAAAAGATAAAAGAAAATTTGAGCATTATTGAGTTCGGGAAGCTGGCGTATCTATGATACGGCTGGTGATTAATATCTCGGCCACAGGCCGGATCTTTTTAAATGTTAATACGCCCGAAATTTTTAACAATAAATCTTTGAGAACCTGTATCGTGGTTTGCTGCCAAAGGAAGTCCACGGGTCCAGTTATACAGAGCAACTTATAAAAAATATTTCACGGGTCCACTTAGACAAGGGCAGCTTCATTACATAATTATCAGTAAAAAGACTGGTCGTATAAGATATCATGCATCGAATCTCGGTGTTGTTTGGGGTCTTGATGGGGAATTGCTATGGTACAATGCGAAGGTTTCACTGATCTGTCTGAAGCGCCTTAAGCCAGGCCGTGAACGTTTCACGGGTGCTGCTAGCTTATATATATATTCCACGGGTTCAATGATACGCGGCGGTCAGCAGTCCTATGCAGCTGGGCAATCTCTTTTTAGTAATTTTTCTGCCCCTGGGCTCTTCTGAATGAGCGGGTTCGATCCTGGAATATTTTTATGTGGGGGTGGGCACTAGGAGTGCTAGCAAAATTCAAGGATGGGGGGGGCAGGGAGACACAAAAGCTAGGCCTTAAGCAGTACATTTTTTTTAAGGCCTCATTTCCAGTAAAGCGTGCGTGTAACTTTTTAGGGAGGGAGTGTGTCCCCAACGACCCTCCCCTGGCTACTCCACTCCAGGGAATTATGGATATTATCATCAACCAAGAGGATGGACTTGATATATCACACATTTATCACACATTGAGAACCTCTGTTGAAGAATAAGTGTGGTATTACCATACTAAAATATGAACGTTTCACGGGTCTGTCTGAAACGCCTTGCAAAGCCGTGAAAGTTTCACGGGTCCGGCTAGTCTATATATTAATACGCTAGTACCTACGTACGTACTTACCTTTTGTGTCACGCTCTTCATCACAAATAGATAGAAGGAAATTCGAGCTTTATTGAGTTCGGGAACCTGGCGTATCTGTGATACGGCTGGTGACTAATATCTCGGCCACAGGCCGGGTCTTTTTAATTGTTTATACTCCCGAAATTTCTAAGAATAAATCTTTGTGAACCTGCATCGTGGTTTACTGCCAAAGGAATTCCACGGGTCCAGTTAGACAGAGCAACTTATAAATATAATCCACGGGTCCACTTAGACAAGAGCAGCTTCAGTAATTATTGTCAGTAAAAGGCTGGTCATACAAGATACCCTACATCGAATCTCGGTATTGTTTGTGATGTTGACGGGGAATTGCCAAGGTACTATGCAAAGGTTTCACTGATCTATGTGAAGCTCCATTAGGCAGATCATGAACGTTTCACTGGTGCTGCTAGCTTATAGGCCTATAAATACCGCACGTGTCCAATGATACGCGGAGGTGAGCAGTCCTGTGCAGCTTGGCAAGGTTTTTTTTTTAATAATGTTCATTCCCGTGGGCTCTTCTGATTAACGGGTTGGGACCTGGAAAATTTCCATGTTTGGGTGGGCACTATGAGTGCTAGCAAAATTCAAGAGGAGGGGGGGCGAGACACAAAAGCAAGGCCCTAAGCATTAAATATTTTTTCAAGGCCTCATTTCCAGTGAAGGGTGAGTGTAACTTTTTAGGGAGGGAGTGTGGTGTGGTGTGGTGTTGCCATGCTAAGATGTGAACGTTTCAGGGGTCTGTCTGAAAGGCCTTGCAAAGCCGTGAAAGTTTCACGGGTCCATCTAGTCTATACATTAATACGCTAGTACTTACCTACCTTTTGTGTCAGGCTCTTCAATAATAGATAGAGGAGAAATTAGAGACTTAAATTCAAACGCGAATCATTTCATCCGTGTCATATCTACCTACGGCTTTTCATAATTTCGCAACATTCTATTTCTTTGCTGGCTGCGGATGACATTTCTAATAAGGCCAATTGCGTAGCCATGATACGGCACGGGCACACAGAAAGGGTGGTGTTGAACTTTTTTGCTCTGAAGTCTCTTTTGAAGCGATTGCGCTGCCGCCAAATCACCCGCCTCTACATTCTACAATGTGATGCATGGGCAAACACAATGACATCATGAGCACAGAAGATGACCCTGTTGCGAGTGGAGAAATTGGCCGAATATGTTGTCTTTTAGCTACTATGTAGCTATATCACGATCAACAAAGCAGAAAACTTATGGGGTTTGATCAGTATCCACGGGTTCCGAAACAATGAGAAAAAATCGAAACATCAACAAAAACTAGAATATGTGACTTTATGGGGCGCTAAATTATCCGTAAAGTGTGGGAAACAGAGCTTAGAAATGCGTGCAAATACATCCTGTAATATTGCAAGATGTACCGTCGTATTTTTATGTCTTTATCAAAACACAAGTATGAATTAGTTGGTGACTGAACAATTGCGTGATTCAGTGATAAAATCGAAATACTAAGAAAAGTTAGACGAGACGTAAGGTAGACGGACTGCATGAGGATAGCCTGGGTTAAGCTAGAGACGTTAGTTCAGACGGGGTGGTTCAGATATGGGCGCTACATCAGGTTCAATAAGGTAAGTGAAAATATTCATTAACCGTGGAATTTCCACGGGTGCAGCAAGTAAAATAATAATTCTTTCGGTTAGTTACGCACCTAACTGCACCTCAACTTAGAAATAACCAGAGCTTACTCATGTTAAGTAATGGATTAGTAAAATTTCCTGGACATCACTTAAAAGCAATGCAATGTTACTCACTGCACGGCGTATTTCGTTGCAGAGCACCATTTCTCTAAATTTGTTTCTAAAAAAATCTGTTATTACCTCCGCCAAGGAGGTTATGTTTTCGTCGTGTTTGTCTGTCTGTCTATCTGTCTGTTTGTCTGTCACCAAGATAACTCAAAAAGTTATGAACCGATTTCGATGAAATTCACAGGGATTGTTAGGTATGTTAGGAGAAACAGATGATTAACTTTTGGTAAAGATATGTCCATCCGTTTGTTCGTTTGTTTGTCTGCCTCAATTTTCTCTATGCCATAACTCAAAAAATTATGGATGGATTTTGATAAAACTAACATGAGTTGTTAGGTATATAACAAAAAGTATATGACCAAATTTTGGTAATGATCTGTTTGTTCTTTCGTTCGTTTGTCACTGTTTTTAATTTTATGCTTGTTAGCACAATAACTCAAAAATAAGGAATGGATCTTTATGAAATTTATAGAGTTTGTTAGTAATGTTAAAAGACATTAATGATCAAATTTTGGTGCAGATCGGTTTGTTCGTTTGTATGTTTGACTTATGTTTCTCATAACGTTTGTTAACAGTATAACTTAAAAAGTTATGAACGGATCTTCAAGAAAATTGAACAAGCTGTTATTAATATAAAAAGGCACAAATGATCAGGTTTTGGAGTTAGTACAAAGAACATTATTGTATCAGAACCAATTTGAATTTTTTGCTACCGTTGCCTCACTTGGCGGAGGTATGCGCTCTCAGAGTGCTCTAGTTTGCGAATCAAATCACAAAAGGAGTTTTTACTCGTCGGGGTTTTTCTTTGCAATTTTTCTGGAAAATTGGTTTAAAAAATAGCAATATATTATCTGTCCCTAAAATCAAAACACTCGCATTTACTTTTAAAAATTTTTTTTCGCACCATTTCTAAGAAAAAATTGGCTTATCCATGACAGAAAATACCGGCCACGATCGTGTACTGTGAGCGAATACTGATGCAAATTCTTTGTCGTCAGCACTAGAGCACTCTGAGAGCGCATACCTCCGCAAAGCAAGGCAAAAATAAAAATTGGTTTTGAGCCCCTGATTTTCTTTGTATCAACACCAAAATCTAATCATTTGTGCCCTTCAATGGTGTTAACAGCTTCAGTAATTCTTTTTTGAACATCCGTTCATAACTTTTTGAGATATGCTGCTAACAAACGTTATGACAAACATGAGTCAAAAATAAAAAAAAAAACAATTTGTACCAAAATTTGATCATTTTGTCTTTTCACATTACTAACAACTCCTATAAATTTCATAAAGATCCATTCACCATTTTTTTAGTTTTGTGTCAACATGCATAAAAATAAAATCAGTGACAACCAAACCAACTGATCATTACAAAAATTTAGTAATTTACTCTTCGTAATGTACCTAAAAACTTATGTAAATTTCATAAAAATCCGTCTTTAGCGTTTTGAGTTACAGCATTGAGAAACTGAGGCAGACGAACAAACAAACAAGCAAACGGATGGACGGATCTTCACTAAAAGTTAATCATCTGTTCTTCTTAACATACCTAACAATCCCAGTAAATTTCATCCAATCCGGCTATATCTTTTTGAGTTATCTTGATGACAGACAAACAGCAGACAGACTAATAGACAGACAAACCTTACAAAACATAACCTTCTTGGCGGAAGTAATTAGGGCACCACTCTGAGAGCGCATACTAGAGCACTCTGAGAGCGCATGCATCCGCCAAGCGGATGTCATGAAATTAGCGTTTCTTTTTATCATCACTAAAATTTTGTCATTTTTGCCTCTTGATAGTAAAAAAAGCTCATTTATTTTCCTGAAAATTTGTTTTAGTTAGTTACGTTCTGACAAACATTTCAACAAACATTAATCAAACACACGAACGAAACGATAGTCACCAAAATTTCAGCATTTATATCTTTTAACATTTCTAACAGTTCCTGCAAATTTTATAAGTATCCGTTCTAAACTTCTTGATTTATTCTGCTAACAAACATAAAATCAAGACAGAGAGAAACAAACAAATAACAAACAGATCGACACAAAAATTTGGTAACGAACTTTTCGTGATATATCTCACTACTCAAATACATTTTAGAAAAATCGTACTTTACTTTTTTAGTTATGGTACTAAGAAACAAGAGGTGACAGACAAACAGTTGAACCTATCTTCACTAAAATTTAATCATTTGTTCCTCCTATTATGCCCAATAATCCCTGTAAATTTCTTAAAGAGCGGTCTGGAACATTTTGAGTTATTTTGGTGACAAACAGAAAGACAGACAAATAGACAAACTCGACGAAAATGTAACCTCATTGAAAGAGGTAATAAATATTTATTACGCACATAAGCACGCAAATGCGCAGTTCACGCTGCTGTGTAATTAAATGGAGTGGTGGTTCCTAAAACTTCCAAAGTTTCATCTTCTTACGCAACTTTTAATAGCAAAGTAACACGGCCATAAGAGCGAGTGTTACTTAACTAAAGTATACAGGCAGGCTTGGCTGCCGAGCATGCGATGAGGAGCATTGGATGGGCTTAAGGACAGAGTTGGGGCTTAGTCAAGGAATAATAAGAGGTTTGGAACAGTTGGTGCTTAGTCGAATGAAAAGGTTTGGCGCAGTTGGTGCGTAGTCAAGGAATGAAAATTTTTGGCACAATTGGTGCTTAGTCAAGGAATTAAAAGATGTCTCACACAGTTAGTGTTTAGTGAAGGAATTAAGAGGTTTGGTGTAGTTGGTGCTTAGTCAAGAAATTAAATATGGTTTGGCGCAGATAGTGTTTCGTGAAGCAATCAAGAAGTTTGGCACAGATAGAGTTTAGTGAAAGAATGAAGGGGCTTAGCACAGTTTGTGTTTAGTGAAGGAATTAAAAACGGTTTGGCACAATTTGTGCTAAGCGACGTAATTTAACGAGGTTTGGCACTTTTACTGTTTAGTCAAGGGATTCAGCAAGTAAACGAGGTTGGGCACAGTTGATTTTTAGTCAATTAGTTCGCGAAACAAATCAGGTTTGTCATATTTAGTGCTGAGGCACCGAATTCAGGAATTAAATGACGATTACCACTGTGGATGCTGACTCAATTAATTCCGAAATTAAATTAAGTCTGGTACAGCTGATACTTAGTGAAGTACTTCAAGAATAAACTGAGGATAGACACGGTTAGTACTGAGTAAAGTAATTCATCAATTAATTGCTGTTTGTCACAGGTGATGCTTACTAAAGCAACTCAGGAGTTAAAATTATTGAGGTTTTATGCTTGGAAAAGTAATGGCTTAGATTGCCTCTAGTTCATTATGATTTGGCATAACGGTATGAGGAGGCACAGCATCGTCAGAGACAGCAATCCAGTGAGTCACTGCTGAGTATTCACCATCCACATCGTTGGTGGAGTGAGCTAAAGGGTTCAGTATTCGGTGCTGAACCTTCGTTGTCTCTCTTTGTTGGTTCCGGTGGAGGTATCATTACTGATCCCTTGGCAAGGGCGGAGCTTTTGTCGGCTCACTTCCACGGGAAGCAGAGCAGAGATGTTATCGCATTGCCTCATGGATGCCACCCTAAACCTCGCTTGACCTCTTTTGCGTACAGATCTGGTACAATCAAGGTGCTGCTTGAGGGCCTTGATCCGTATGGAGGTGTGAATCGGGTGGGCATGTTTCCTTTTCTTTTATAAGCAGCTGGCTGGCCTCCTTACCTCTAAGCCAGCAATGGTCTTCCGGCCCCTGATACGGTGAGGAAATTTTCATCGTTATTGTCGTAATGGGAATATTACTCCCATTCCCAAGGGTCCAGTGTCGCCTCATGTCGCCACCTATCGATCCACTACACCCCCGCCCATTTTGTCGAAGGTGTTCGAGAAATTAGTCGCTAGTAAGCTTGGTCGTTTTGCTGAGGTTACGGGGTAGCTGCCTGCTGGTCAGTTTGGGTAAAGAGCTGGTTTGGATTGTTGCGACACATTGCTGTCTGTGTCACACCATTTACAGTCTGAGTAGGATTGTAGGTCACAGGCACGCCTTGTCCTGTTTTACTTAAGCCCGGCGTTTGAGAGGGTCAACCACAAGGGTCAATTATGCAAGCTGGAGTTTTTTGGTGTGGGTAGTAGGGTTCTGTCAATCATTCGCAATTTTGTTTCTGAGCGAACGTAGAGCGTGTCCGTTGACGACGTTTTGCGTGCCTGAGTCGCGGTGGTGTCTGGCGTCCCTCAGGGTAGCGGGCTTGGCCCGCTGTTGTGCGTTCTCTATACTAGTGACATGTTCTCTTCGCTGGAGGATACGATGAGCAACCATGCCGATGATTCGACTTTAATAGCAGTGATACCTGCTCCGGGAAAGCGTAATGCTGTCGCCCAGTCTCTGAATAGGGATTTGTCAGATCAAGTCGATGATTATCAGTCGGTCTTGGACACTTGTACTGCAGCATCCCCATCCGGAGATAGATGACTCTTTGCTTCAGGAGTCTAGCTCCGTGGAGATTCTTGGTATTGTCTTTGATGAGAAGTTTCCTTTTGAGTCGCATATTAGGCGACTGGTGTCACGTGCTTCATCAAAGTTTGAGCTCGTGCGTAAGGTGAATTCTGTGTTGTGAGGTTGTCCGCAGATGTTTTAATGCTTTTTTGCTACCTGTGTTCGAGTATTGCTCAAATGTCTGGGTTTCAACTGCTGACACTCACTTGCGTCTGTTAGTTAGCTCAGCCAGCAGGCTGAAATGGCGGATAATGATTTGGTGGACCTGTCCCGCACTAGAAGGGTGGCCGAGCTCTGTATGTTTTGTAAGGAGTGCAATAATGAGACTCATTAGTTGTATTCTTCTATCTCTGCCCCAAGGTCTTTAGGAGAGAGACACATGCTGGAGGAGCACACTCTTTCACGTTGGAGGACGTTGGATGTCGAACTAATCAGCTCGGTCGATGCTTCGTGCCCTGGTCAGTTAAGGTTTGGAATTTGTTGCCGACATTGGCTTTCTGACGTATTAGCCTGCAGGCGTTTAAGTCAGCTGTTAATGTCTTTTTGCTGGATTTCCTTTAGCAGAGTTTCGGGCTTCTCGGTGTTGCAAAGTGCTTCATTTGGGCTGCATTACCTATCCTTGGAAGCTTGAGTGTGAAGTTTTTAATAATAATAATAATAACGTCTTAAATTAAATTGGCTTTTATCCTTTGTGAATTAATTGATTGAGTGACCATTGAGACATGATACTGTAATATATTAACAGCGAAATTCTATGGACAATTTTTTTTTTTTAAATAACTTTTACTTCTATGGTAGGTAACTTACCTATATCAGAGATGTTACTAAGAAGTTTAAAACGAGAATGACTGAAATTTCTCGGGGGTCCAGATGTCGATACCTGTACAGTCAGAGGCTTAAAATCAGCTTGGAACTGGGAGCAGCGGCACAGCCTAGGTCGTTATGTTGAAGCTACGCTTTGTGCTATGGATGGAGAGGGATTCTAAAGTTGGGAGTTCGATCAGGTTGAAGAAGTCAATGACTGAGAAGTTTTTTTTTTTCTGAAGGGCTGGTTATTTTGTTCTACATGAATACGAGAAGCTGAATGTGTGGTTTTCGTGTGTGGTGAACCGGTTCTACTAAGTACACCAAAATATTGGTCAATGTGAGCACTCTAACGTTGTCCAGTGGTACCGATGAACGAAGCATTACAGCTTCTGCATTGAAATTGGAAGATACCACCTGACAAAAGAGGAGGAGGAAAAGGAGGTAAATTTAAAATTTATATCTAGGTAGGCTTCAGTGAGGATCATTTCTAGAGAGTTCACCATAATAAGATTGGCTTTGCTCTAGTATGGAAGGACGTGAAAGAATTCCAATTTGTGAAAGTAAGATTTAGTAATACCGGGAGCGAATAATTTATATAAAAACAATCTGCAGTTGTGGTCTAGAAAGTGGTGTGGATTGCAGTAATTTTTGGAAACTGTTCGAAGAAAATCTACTTCATCTGAAATTGCAAGCCAAAAAGAAATTAGACGGTATGCTCGAAAAAGTAGAGTTTTCATTGAATTGATTTTAAGTTGATCGGCTGAAAATGGGGGTTTTCTATAAACCCTAGTGGTCAGTGTTTATTCTCGATTAGTTGTTAGGATATCTAAAAAAAAGTTGTTGAATTTCTTGATAGGTTCTACAGTCTTGACTGTGGATTTTTAAGTTTGGGTGTATACTATTACAATATTGTAAAAGTAAGTCTAAATCTGCGAAATTTTTGAAGATGAGGACTATGTCGTCAACAAAGCACTAATACTGCATGACTTTGAATTTATTTATACAGCCTCTAAGCTAAATTGTTACATGGTGGCACAGAAAAATGTTTGCCAAATTGATACGAACAAGTTCATCCTCAACGATTCACATACCGATCCTTCCAAAACTACACTTGAATAATGATGAACTTAATAGATTTTGGAAAATGTTGTTAGACCAAGCCAATATTATAAAATCGACCTACTGCTCTCTCTATAACCAAGGCCACCTAGAAACATTGTCTATTGTCTATTGTCTAGGTGGCATTGCTATAACTCGGCTGCTTCTCCCGGAATCATACACTACTTTCCTTAGTTACATGAAGCTAATATCCCTTTCCGACCTATTTTTAGCCGCTTATAATACCCGTTCCTACTCAGTTGCAAAATTCCTCGTGCCATTGCTTAGAAATTTAATAACAAATCAGCATACTTTGCAGAATTCTCGTTACCTTCGAGATGGTATAAAAAACTTTCAACTGTCACCTAATGTCTACTCAGCCAGCTTCGATATCCCTTTAGTGTCTACAAGCAAACTCTTAGACGAAACCATATACAGTACAACCCACGGTATTAGTCAAACAATTTTTTTATTGATTTTTCATTGAAAATCTTCTGTTGGGCGAGAATTATGTTATCATATGGCAACACTGTGTGCCTAGTTCATCTGACAATATTTGTTTACATTCTGAAGAGGTAGGTTGCAGAACATTCCTGTGTTTAACAGATTTACTGTGAGCCACGCAATTAGTTCATTTAAATGTTCAAAATTGGACATGCTAAGGATCTAACAGACGAAGAGAAGCAAACCATTATCAAAGAGAGGGCCAAGAAGACCTCATGTGCGTCTATTGCCAGGATTTTAGGCCGCCATGTTAGAACGATTCGACGTTGTTTGAGGGATCCTTCCAATCGGATGACATGGTCTGATAAAGGTAAAATAAAAGCTGTGAACACGCGCTATATCATAAAAATTAAGCGTCAAGTCTTCAAAAAGCCGGGAAGCACAAGCAAAATAATTTTTGGAAGCTCTGAATGAAGTGCTAAAAACTACGCAAAACCGAATCTTGGTGACTATTGCAAATGTGAAATC
>LQNS02001154.1:6510937-6535108 GCA_001587735.2 Parhyale hawaiensis
GATTATGAATGATAAACTTGTAGGTCCAACAATGGTCCGTGAAGGAGTTAAAATCAATTCTGCTAATTATTGCGCCCTACTCGATGAATGTCTTGTTCCTTGGCTTGACGACCAGACATTGGATCTTCTCAAAAACCTGGTTTACATGCAAGACAATGCACCTTCGCATAGAGCCAGAGCTACAAAAGAATACCTGACTTTTTGGGGGTTCAAAAACCAGAATTTGATGGTGTGGCCACTCAATTCTCCAGATTTGAACCCAATTGAAATCTGTGGGCTAGCATCAAGCGCAAAATTTATACAGAGGGTGAGCAGTTTTCTTCAAAAACAGAATTGTGGGAAGCCATATAAGTCGCTGTAAGATCCATCAATGGTACTACTTTTAGGAAATTGACTCACTTATTTAATGACCGCATTTTTGAGGTCATAAAACATAATGGACGTTACATTAATAAATGAGCTTATTGTTTCTTGTTTATTTTGCCTTCTTTGCTGTTGCAATATGCTCCAAGTACTTTTTCTGGTATTATTTAGTAATTAATAAATAAACTGATGGTTCATTTGTGTTTTATTCATCATATTTTACTAATTTAGAAACCTGAGACTAATATCGTGGTTCAACAAACAATTTTCCAAATAATAGGATTATGAATATTGTACATGATTACTCTGCGACAAACAATAGAAATATCAAGTTATATTAATAATAAATACTAGTTTTTAAGAAAAGCAAATTGGACTAATACCGTGGATCGCACTGAATACGATTTGCACCAAAACTTCTGATAACATTAACTCATTCCACTATATGGATCATCCCACCATCAGGAGGTTTCCTAATCTGGCCATTAAAGATTTCCTTTTCATTATTGACAATAAACGTAAGCAAGTTGAAGGAGTTAAGACTAGAGCAATGATGTAAAACATTATTTTATTAGGGGACCCGTGCGTGAAAACAGTCACGCAATAATCGCTACGTTTGCTCTTTTCCTTGACTTGCTATTTCCACATTTTCCCGCTGACGCTTATTAGCAACTCTTATTTCTTTCTGTAACCCTTCTGCTTCAAGTCTTTCTTGTCACTATGCCGCATAAGCGCTTCAAATCTCCATTGACAGCACGTCTTCGTTCTTGAGACTGTAGTAGTCTCATTCTTCTTTAACGGTCCCTGTCCTCTTTCTTAATTAAATGTGCGTCTTCCAAAGTAATATCTTAAGTAAAACACTGCAATAAACTTAATTTCCCCTCCAGTCAGCTTATATGCAATGTTAGTTCGCCGTATCTATAACACTGTCTTCCATACTCAACTCTCTGCTTCACTGAAGTGCTCAAGTTTCGGCCTCTGAAACGAAATATGCACTCTCAGAGAAAGACAGTAAGCTAGAAGAAACAGTTGTCTACTGACCGTGACAATCATCACCTCGTGAGTGCCCCGTTGACTATTTGCCGAATTTATACTTCGTGACCTGAGAGAAAAAACTTATCAAATTGGACTGCAGAAGCTTCATACATACTGTCCCGATTTCAAGAAGTGTTTCAAGCAAGAAGTGTATCCAGATGAAGAGATAAGGATCAAATTTTCACCATTTTCTCCAAGCTGATCCTCGATCCTACGAAAACGTAACTGAATTATAAAATCTGCAGCCTGGCTTATTTTTCGTCTATCTATTTCCTTCAAAGCCGACACAAAATAAACCAATACACCAAGCGTTTTATTATATTAGTGTTCAATAGATGCAAGCTTTCGATTTCTACTGAAACCATCTTCAGGCGACGATGGCGTTAGAATATCAAAAATGTACGAACTTATCACGATCCAAATAATATAGATACTTAACAATAATTTCCTATCATACAACAATTACATAAATTTGCTATAAATAAATCAGCAGAACAGTGTGCTGCGACCTAAATAGGTGAAACCAAGAAGCAACTGACGGTGGGAATATGACATTTCATCATAAAGGTATATCATTTAGAACACAAGTAACCCTATATTCTCCAAATTACTATAGTAACAGAAATCATTCAATAAATAGTGATCATAAAATAAAGTAACAAACTTTTACAATGTTAGACAAATGCTCTGATTTTGACTTGCGTATACCGTATTAGAATCTATTTACATTCACAAATTCCGACCGACATTGAACGATCAAGCAAGTTCTCCTGATTTATTTGTAGTAAACTAATGTATTTGTTGTAAAATATGAAATTATTCTAGAGTATCAATGATACTACTTAGATGGTGATAAGTTCAGAGATTTCTTAATATTCTAATGTCATCGTCAGCTGAAAATGGTTTCAGTATAAATTGAAAGCTTGCATCTATTCTAATAAAATATTGCTTTTCATCGTTGGCCTAGTCTTTACTTCTATCATCAAGATGTGTTATCCAGTAGGAAAATCCCTCGCACACGTTGAAAGAGTGTTCAGGGACTCTCCGCTCTGTCCCACTTAAGTAAACATCTTTTTGTGCCCCCATGAAATATTTTGACTTAACTACCCAGATCATTTCAAACCCATGCGTAAAAAACGTATTGACGACACTTTCCGCCTGCCTAAAAATTTAGCAAATCCAAAGTTATATTTGCAATACTTGAATAATGAACACCCAAATATCAAATTCACTGCCGAGACCCGAGAATCAATCAAACAGTTCAATAGCTCTTTAGATATCCTAACTACAAATCAAGACTCAACGTTGACCTCTAGAATATAGAGAATACAGAAAACCCATATTTTCAGGCCTCGGAACCAGTTTTTTAATTAGTGCTATGACCAATTCAAAATCAATACAGTTAAGACTCTACAATTTCAAGCCCACCTTCTGTCTTTCTCTTATGTTACATATTGAGATGAAGTAGATTTTTCCAATTTTTTTTTTTTAAATAACGGCCGTCCGCATTAGCTTCTAGACCACTATTGAAAACTGTTTCTAGATACACTATTCGACAGCGGCATCAATAAAGTTTTTGTTCGTAAATTGGACTTTTTCCACTCCCTTTGATCTTGCAGCATAGCTACTGTTGTACGGTAAACTCTCTAAAAGCTTTCTGAAGCTCACCTACGCATAAGCTTTAAATTTTCATGCAAAAACTCATTTTCCGTATGGTCCTACTTTAAATGCAAAGAAACAGTGCCCACACGTCCTCTGTCAGGTGGTATCTACGAATTTCAATGCAGCAGCTGCAATGCTTCGAACGTAGGTGGCATTGGGCACCAGTACGAAGCTCGCATTGACCAACATTTAAGTGTATCTAGTGGAACCTGTTTGCCACCCACAAAACTAACACAATCAGCTCACCGTCATCATGCAGTACAAAATAAGAACCGTATCAGCCAGAAAGACTCTTTCCAATCCGATCGCACTCACAACTTTGAAATCCCTTTACATATATAGCACAAAGCCTGGCTTCAACATAATGACCTCGGTTGTACCACTGCTCACAGTTCATAGCTGATCTTAATCCTTTGACTGTATAGGTATTGACATCTGGACCCTCAAACAACTCCAATCATTGGCGCTTTAGATTTCATTCTGATAGCGTCTCTGATATATGTCTGTCACCATACAAATAAAGAGGAATAAAGGCGGTTTCATGCATAGCAAAGTAAGGGCTTTATTGAAATTTTCAAGTTATACCTTACTTGATAAAATAATATATGAAATGATCTGTGGTAGATGGTAGAGTAATACAGGAATTAAATAATATTTGGGGTTCGTTCAGTAGCTCGTCTAAGTCGATCTAAACCAAGTTCATTCACCAAAGCCTCCTACAGGAGCGCCGGCTTCGTCCCGTTGAATCGAGTCTAAGGCGTTAATCTTTACTCAGTTACCCATGACCAAAACTCAAAAATGCTCCATAGAGTGGAGTTTCCAGCTTAACATTTGTAACTCTCTTCATAGTAGCGAAACCAACACGCTTGACTGTTGCCTGTGGTTTGCGACTTGAGACTGACATTGAGGATCCAAGCGAATTAATCCTCATATATAGCAAAGTCAGGCAGAGTTCCAGTGAAGGTTGGCACATCCTGATATAATGAAACGCTTCGTGTACGTATTGATTTATTTCTTGTCCGTTCTTAAGAAAATAGACAGGCGAAAAATAAGCCAGGTTGCAGATTTTGTAATTCAGTTACGTTTCCATAGAGAACGAGGACCAGGTTGCTGAAGATGGCGAAAGTGGGATCCTTTTTCCTTTATCTGAATGCACTTCCTGCTCAAATAATAGAGAACTAGCCGGACCCGTGGAAATTCCACGGTTGGTTAAAAATTTGTCACTTTGTAAGATGAAGCGATCCTAACCTACGCTACTACATTTAACTCACTTTAATTCGACCTATGTAATACAGATCCTCAACCTAACCTGCCTTATATATAGCCCCTGTCTCTTACGAACTCTGTCTAACCTCTAACCTCGAAACATGGTAACACTTTTCCCTATCCATTCCATTAAGCTGCTGTGTATGCAGCTTCGGCTTATCTAATATTATTGTATTTAAAAACTGTTCAAACTCCGAGCAGCGGCAGCTATTCCGCTGCAACGAGTGCCCATTGCTCAGTTTTAATTTGCAATTTCAAATCGATGTGTCACAATAGATTCAACCGTTGTCACCCACACAAAAACAAATATTCCAAGAAAGTGAAGCGCTTCCGTACATATTTCGACTCTTACGCAGGAGGCCTAACGTAGTCGTGTATATATTTATGCCAGGCACTATATCACTGGTATGCCAAGCAGACGTTTTACCAGCAAAGTTTTCGCCCTTATATTTTCTGATACAGCAAGACATAAAGACAGCATAAAAACCAGTGGACTATCGAAATCTCAATCTTCGGAAGTACTCTTCTCACTGTATTTTTCAATATTTACATGCCTTCGCTAACCATTTTTATTTCTCATCGTCTGAAGATATTATTATTTAGGCTTTCATATTTTCAACATTTTCATTTTTTATCTGTGAATTTCGTGATTTCAATTCAATATCGGGGCCCCTTGCCTACTTTGTACTTCATATGTAGCTTTCCCACAAAATAAAAATGCAACAGACTCAGCCTTTTTTTTTTAATAATTATAATCGATTCATGTCGCCGAAAGCACTTTTTCTGTCAGCTCACTGGATTTCTTTGGGAACATCGCGCTTTTACTTTAAACATGCTTTAGAATGAAGCAGTTCAGAATAGCTCGTTAGTCTGGTAGTCAGGATACGATTTTCCCATATTTTAATCGTTAATGTGACCTCTGCAACGTGAATATTTCAAGATATGAAAATTGGTACGGTATTTAGGCATGATACGTGTAAAAGAAATTTCATACTTCATGTCTTTGCTTCGAAACTAACTGAAAATTTCTTTAAGAGCAAGTGACAATAAGACATATCTTATTGAGCTTCCTCCGAAAGAAAAGTAGAATTTCTGGCAAGTTAGATTTGCTCCTAACTTGTACTAAAAGCGTCACGTACAGACGCTCGGATGGATGGATGGACGTACGGACGGTTGTAGCCTCAAGCAGAATTGTTATATAGAATTTAGGGCATGGTCAATTGGGCGCCAAACTTAAGCCCTGGCTTGTTTGAAATTTCCCTCAGGCGAGCTGGTTTCCACATTTTGAATTGTGTTTCTGGCATTGGCCGTCTGCAGGGTACCTCCAGAAATACAATCTTGATCAGTAAAATAGAGTTTTAGAAGGAGGTTTCAGCAGACTCAACCTAGTTGCGTTGCTTCTAACACTTGCAACACGATTCGAAGTGGCAAAGCCGATGCTTCAGTCTAAAGTTTCGGCCAAGTCAAGCCTCGAATGCTTAATTTCGGCACCAAATCGAAAATGGCACAAAAGCTGTTTCTATTTGATCCTCAAAGTCGATTGTAGACAAGCCCAGTCGATGTGACTCCCCCTAAGTCGCAGACAGAAAACTTTAGATTCACTTGACATAAGGATTAACCCTACAAGGGTTTGTGTATTTGAATCATCTTAGCTATGACAGTCTTACGCCCGGTGTTCACATAACAATTTTTCTTGGGGCCAGCAGCCTAGAGAAGAGGCAACGCAACTAATCCGTCTACGCTTTCGTTGCACGGCTTCGGCTTGCGCAAAGTTTAATTGCATGAAATTGGCGAAATTATCAGCCGCTGCTGCAGTTTTTGCACCGCAGGAAGTGCCAGTGGTGAACTTTCAGCTATCCCTGCTTATATCCGCAGGCATTGATACTTTCAGAATAATTTAGGAGAGCTCGATGTTCAGAGACGTCATGCTGAATTCAAGGACACGACTGCGCAATCGGATTAGTTGTGTTGGTGCCATCGAAAGTCGTTAAATGTGGCACCGACCGCAAAAAAATGCGACAAATACTGCGCAGCAAGTTAAACCTCAATTTTCACTGTGAATTAGATATGCAGATATTTCACAGCTGCCAACTGCATGCTACGATTCAACGTTCCAAAAAATATGTATGGTATTTCTTTCTATTACCCCCTTCTGATATCCAGTATTTTTGTTAACATATTTAGGTGAAACAAGGCATTTTAAGACGTTTTTCACGAATACCGTTTTCGTCGGCAATGCTTAGTTGTCGAGATATTTGACTTCGAAGTTCCTATTGTTCTTCTATGAGAGAAAATAACTACACTCGCACAGTATAAAGGAATACCTCATTTCATGGGTTTTTTGGTTACGTTAAGACCGTTAGGTTGAGATTGGTTTGATTGGATTGGGTTGGGTTAGGTTAGGTATGGTTAGGAAGGTTCAGTTAGGTTCCTATGGGGTCGCTAGCTAGCATATAATGAAGCCGGCTAGTTTAGTTTCTCCCATAGAAAAACAATGAGAACTTCAAAGTCAAACATTTCGAAAACTAATCATTTCTGATGAAAACGATATTTACGAAAAAGTGGCAATACAGCAAGTCTTCCAATCAGACAAGCGTAGTTTTACGAAATATTTTTTGCTCAGTTCGGAAATTTTCACTTCAAGGTATTCGATATAACCTCGTGAATAAAGATAGCATACGTTGAATAACTGAAAGTAAAAATTTTTAACGAAAGCGAGAAAAATGAGCAAAGCAAAGGTGGTCTGCAACGAGGACCTCCTGTAACTCGCAAGATCACAAGTCTCTGGCTGATGTGTTGCTGATCAGCACCCCTGATGACTCTTTTTTATTGTTTTTCTACACTCTTTATCGGTGCCTAGCTATGTTTTATTATCTTGGCTTCCTGAGCCCATCATCTAAACAATCACTGTATAAGTTTACGTCGAAGCAGGTCTATCTACGACCACTTGCTGTAACAGTGACTCTGTTCATAATAAAAATTTCACGGTTTATCACCCGCGAACAAAGTGAGAGAGGTGATAATGTTTCCGATGAGGACTTAAGTATATATATATATATATATATATATATATATATATATTTCTCTGTCCACCCAGAAAGTGGTCGAAGGAGTTGAGCACTGTTCACAATTTTTTGTAGGGAGTTTGGTGCGTTGACCTAGATATGACCCATGCCAAAAAATTATACCTGATTGGCCATAAAAATTACGGCGCTGAATTTGCCCCCACCGCAGCAGAGTGTATTACGCCGCGAGACGTTCTATTCTTCCTATGTTATTATTACAGATTAATCCGGGGGGGGGGCTGTGCCCTAACTTTGTTCGTCAAAAATGACTTCATTGGACTTGCCCCCACCGTAGGTGATGGTCTTACACCATGAGGCGTTCTAGTTTATTACTACCGCGGCCGAGGAGGTTATGTTTTTGTCGTGTTATGGTTTGTTTATTTGTCTTTCACCAAGATTACTGAAAAAGTTGTGAACAGATCTTTACGGAATTTACAGGCATTTTTAGGCATCATGACAGAAACAGATGATTGAGTTTTGGTACAAATCCGTTAGTCTGTCTGTTTGTTTGGCTGCTTCTCTGCCTATTTTTTCTCATGGTCATAATTCGAAAAGTTATGGACGGATTTTCATGAAATTTATATGAGTTGTTAGGAATATTACGAAGAGTGAATCACAAAATTTGAGGGATGATCTGTTTGTTTGTTCGTTCTTTTGTCTGTCGCTATGTTTGATTTTATGCTTGCTAGCAGAATAACTCAAACAGTTATGGATGGATCTTTATGAAATTTACAGGAGTTCTTAGTACTGTTAAAAGTCAAATGATTAAAATTTGGTGATGATCAGTTGGTCTGTTTGTGTGTTGGACTTATGTTTGTCATAATGTTTGTTAGCAGCATACCTCAAAAATCATGAATGGATTGTCATGAAAATCACAGGAGTTGTTAATGCTACCAAGAGGCACAAATGATATGATTTTTGGTGCTGTTTCAAAGAATAACGTAGTTTCAGAACCAATTTGAATTTTTCTCTACTGTTGCCTTGCTTGGCGGAGGTATAAGCACTCAGAGTGCTCTCGAGATATTATTGTAATTATACCATTAGTACTATTATTAAAAATTGCCCATCAGCATTTACTTCATGGTTCAATAAATGAATCATTACTGTTACGATTATTGTTATTGCTATTATTGTTATTTTTACTTCACTATTCTTACTTCTTTTACGCTATTACTATTATCAGTAGTAGAATGCTATTTTAAGTCTAACAGCTTTCCAGCCTTAGCTGATAGTGAAGAAGTACTCGTCTGAATTTATTCTAAATTGATTTTTTTTCAGATTTGGCCTTGAAAACAGTATGACGCGATTGCACATAACCGAACGATGCGAAAGCAAAACTATAAACGATTTATTATCTTGTCATTCACTGCAACCTTCAGCTAAGTGAACTGTGAGAGAAACGTTTCCGGTGCAGCTATGTGGAAAAGTTTAAATAACACGTGTGGGTGAAAAATTATATATGAAAAATCTCCTGTAAAAATTGCACGTGAATTTCAGTGGAACAAAACAGAGTGTTGCAATGTAAAGATAAATTATGCAAAGTAACATGAAGAAAACTATGTTATTTAACCAAATGAAAATATAGGAAAGTGTTTCGTGAACAACAGCGAAAAAGGAATGAAAATACCAACCTTATGGAGACCAGCAAAACGAGACGGAGACGTTGAGACTGCAAAATTTAAAATATTAATAAGTAAAAATATAATACATTCAAATCCCATTTATAAATTTATGAGAAGCTGTAAAAGATGTCATATGTTTTTGCTATAAAATAACGGTGATGTGCCCTCGTTCAGCCGTAAAACAGCCATAACCTTCCCTCGTGCGACAACGAAACAGCCATAGTTTAACATCGGTCATCCATAAAACTCCATCAATTGTCATTGTTCGACCATAAAACAGATAATTAATTTGCTCCTGAACTACTAAAATGCAACCGTAATTTTCCCCACCCTCGATCCCAAAACGTCCTTAAAATTCCTCTTTGACTTACCATAATGCGGCCCTGCTTCAGCCTTGAGCAGTCATAATAACCTCGTATTCATCACCAACTTGAGCATAATTTTCCTGTGTAAAGGTCATCCATAAATTCTCCTACATCGTCCGTGGAGGCTTGCAATTTTTTAATACGTAGCCATTGAGCGAAAACGACTCACCATTTTCACTGCAATTAGCAAAAAAAAATAAAAATATGCCACCACTCCGTCAAAAATGCTATTGTACCGAACAACAAGTCTTGCCTTAAATTTTAAACAGCTTGCTTTACTACCATAATGCTTTCGAGCTCTACCAGTTTTAATCCCCAAAATTTCGTTTTGTAAATACTAGCAGTTGCTTGTCGCTAGTTGCTTTACCCTAAAAATATCACAAGGACTATTATAGGATCATATCTTGAGCTAACTTAGGTGAGCCCATAAACCAAGATATTCACATAGTACCATACTCTCGATAGAATCAGTTAGCTTTTATACCCTCAACGCACCCATATGTGCCAGAGCTTAAACATTCCGTTCATGATTTATCCTTACAAAATGAACATTAAAAACATAAGATCCAGTAATTGCATTAAAATGTAGATTGGCTACAAATAAAGCAATATTGAAGATATTGCAGTGCACGGTGCATTCTGAAATAACTTTTTGTCTATCATATTCACGAGACCAAATAAGTGAAATAATAGCAATTTCAACAATTCATGATACTGTTAGTATTTTCATGTATGGGCAAAATGATGATATTGTATAGTATACCGTAATATGAACATTCTTACTCATCGTTCATAACTGGATCATTCTTCGTCGCTCATACATGCAATACACTATCGTCCGTCAACCAAATATTGACGGTTATTCACGAGCTGGAGAAAATATTTTTCGCTCAACATCAGGAGAATTTTATGGGAATTTGTGAATTTTATTTAATACCGTCCATCAAGCCAGTAAATAATCATTTATGGCAGCATGCTCTATAAAAATCCATTTGTCATCCACAAAAGAAGTATTTACGAGAATTCGGAAGTTCCATAAAAAGGAGTCGTTTTTTTAAGGCGATAATTTCTGTAGACCTGTGTCGTATATCCCAGATCTGATCGACCGTGTCAAACATTTACGGAAAAACACGAAATCCATAAAATTATAGTGCTTGCGCGTCACTTGGTTTATGGCAGCCTATTTATGGCTTTCGTGACTAGCTACGTTTTACAAAGTAAAAATATAGGCAAATAACAGCTACGAGTCTCCCAGGTCGCTGTTCTCCGTTGCTGATTTTCGTTAAAATTTATCAAGTTGTCAAAAAGTTGCATCTTCGGTTACTAAATACAAATAGGTAGCATCTTTTCCGGCCAGTTGCTTCATGCGCAATCGTCAAATTCTACTATTTCCTTGTATTGACGCTCCCTGTCCTGTACTAAATTTTAGTCTGACTTTTTCATAAGCACCACATTAACCAAACAAAGTAAAGATAACATTTCACGCAGTGGTTCGAAGACTCGTAACTCATTTTTTTTACACACTATACTTTAGCTAAAATTTTCTAATGAGTTTAAAATTCCAATCGATAAAAACCAAAGAAAGAAACAAGTGTACTCAATGCATCGACAAGACCGGCCAGATTATCTTCTCCCTCTTACTGTCGAGAAGAGCAACCTTGTCGTGCAAGAAATCCTCTTCTCACTGAGATAAATTCAATCCACGATTGGGTAATAACGGCGAAATGAGGTGCGTCAAGATACAATTGGAACCGTCGGGCCCTTACCAACTATGGCCCGGAATAATGGAGCGAGTGTCGCCATTACCATTGCGTCCATTATCCATGTCCTCTCACAAGTTCTGTAGAGGAAAAGCCCTGTTTCTTAACGCGTTTAAAGGGACAAAATCCACTTCCCAACTAGCAAGAAAAAAGGCAAAAATTCTTGGCAGTGTCTCAAAACTTGCCGTAAAACAATTTAGATTCCTGAGGAACAAAAAGTTTTGCGTTAGAAACTTGATTGTTGGAAAAATTTTTCCCAAAAAGTGGCTGGTTTTGAGTGGTGAAAAGTATGGTGAGAAAAACTTACCTAGGATTGGGGGGAAACTCGTCCAGAAAAAGTTGTTCAAGGACGAGAGAAAGTATTATGGGAAAATTTTTTCAAGTGTTATGTTCCGTCAGAAGTGCGCTTTATTACGAAACGAAGAGCGCTATGAGAAAAATTTAGAGAGTAGAATCAACGTATCACAGACCTGTATGTGTTCAGAGGTCGGTGAAAATTATGAAGATAATTTTCATGTATCAAATACGGCTTCAAACAGTGACGATGAAACTCACTGTCACGAAGACAGTTGTGATATTAGAAACGAAAGTTTCGTCTATCACAATTCCAGCTCAATAAATGAACGAAAGTACAATCCAGGAGACGACTCTTGCTCACTTCGCTTAGATTGCGAGGGTCAGAGAAATATTTTTGAATTTCAGCGGCCGACGTCTTTCGAATCCCTCGAAAGAGACTTCGATCAGTCTAAATTTTTGGACGCTGCTTCTTTGGACGACGAGAAGCAGATGAAATCCAGAAAGATATTTTTCCCTCTGAGTTTGTCGACCATAATATTCCTGCTGTTCATCGTGTCGTCCATCGCTCAGCTGACGTCAGCAAGAAAAACCGAAATAAAGGAAGGAAAAGATGGGCAGGAGAGCAAGGAGAGTGGCAAGATGATCAAGATTGCCGGGGATATTATTTTTGGAGGCCTTTTCCCAATGCACGAGAGGGGAGATGAAGGTGAGCCTTGCGGACAGATAAAGGAGGAGAAAGGGATACAGAGGATGGAGGCCATGCTGTACGCAATGGACCTAATCAACAAGGATCCTGATTTGTTACCTGGAATTGACATTGGAGCCCTGATCTTGGACACCTGTTCTTCTGACACTTACGCCCTGGAGCAGTCCGTGGAGTTCTTCAGGTCCTCTTTGAGTACCGTGAGTATCTAGATTAATTTTAATCCACTACTTCTATGGTGATGCTGAGCTGGTATTTGTGTATTGCGCGGTCTAACAGTTTAATTTGCAGTCTATCAGTCTTTGGTCTGTTAGCTTTTATTGTGGTATCTTAATTATGCAATCTCGGTTCCTGTGGTAAGATTTACACAGTCTCATTTATTTTGGGGAAACTCGTACAGTCTTAATTATTGTGGTGACACCCAATCAGTCTAAATCAATGTGGTGAAACTTACAGTCTCATTTATTGCAGTGAAACTCACACAGTCTCATTTATTATGGCGAAACTTAGTCTCAGTCATTGTGATGAAACTCGCCCAGTCCCAGTGAGTGTTGGGAAACTCACACAGTCTTATTCATAATGGTGAAACTCACGGTCTCCATTATTTTGGTGAAACTCAAACAGCCTCAATTATTGTGGTGAACTTAGTCTCAATTACTGTGGTAAAACTAACGCAGCCTCAAGTGTTGTGGTAAAACTCACATGGTCTCAGCTACTGTAAGTGGCGAAACTCGCAGTCTTAATTATTGTGGTAAAACTCGCACAGTCTCAATTATTGTGGTGGAACTCACACAGCCTCAATTACTGTGGCTAGACTCACAATTAATTAATTTGCTGTGAAAGTTATCCAGTCTCAATTATCGTGGTAAAATCATTCTATCTTAATTACTTTTAAAAATCGTACAATCGCCACTATTGTGTTCAAACTGACAGTCTAAAATAGAGAAACGCTCCAACAACGCACACCTTGGCCAAGTAAAGCAAAATATTAAATGGTGGTTCCAGAATACAACATTTAATAACCTGTTTCTTTTGGCATTCCTAACAGGCCCTGCAAATTTCATTAAGATCCCTCAATTATTTTTCGAGTTATTACTTTTCGAGGCATATAAACATTTGAACGATTGGAGGGATCATTATTTTTTCCTTATAACCTTCCTTACAATGTCTGCACATTTCATAGAGATTCTAGCATTAGTTTTTGAACTTTGTTGCCAATAGACAAACAGAACAACAATCTCCGGCAACAACATACCCTCTTTGTCTTGGAAAAAAACATGCAGTTCACCCCTATTCAAGCAGCCTAATTTATACAGCCCAATAGCATTCATCTAGTTAAATAACCACAGTTTTATTCAAGTAACCCTATTTATGTAGGATAGAACCTCCAGCCCAGTGTTTTCTTCTAGTANACATACCCTCTTTGTCTTGGAAAAAAAACATGCAGTTCACCCCTATTCAAGCAGCCTAATTTATACAGCCCAATAGCATTCATCTAGTTAAATAACCACAGTTTTATTCAAGTAACCCTATTTATGTAGGATAGAACCTCCAGCCCAGTTTTTTCTTCTAGTAAAATCACTAGAGTCTTATTTGAGTAATTCCAATCATGTAGCCTAATTTGGGTAGCGCAGGGCAATTTCTTCAGTAATTTTGTTTCTAATCTCACTAAAGTAACTCTATTAATGTAGCCCAATTTATACACACAGTCATATGCAAGCAAGTAGCCCACTTCTGGCAGCCAGTGCAGCAGCACTCAATGTTTTCAAGCGAACCCGAAGCTGTTCGAGAATTTCCAGCCCTCAGGATTAGTTTTAATGAATAAATTAAAGCACAGGGGCGGTGTGCTATTTTTCTTGCTCATTTAACTGACAAAAAAAAGATAAGACACGTCAGGGGGCTGGCGCTCTTGTGTAGAAAAGCGGTATAAAAATATGAACTTTATTTTAGGAAGACCACGTGCGCCCACACGGGATATAAAAAGGATTTTATTTATAGACTAGAATTGATTAGGCCAAACTTGAATAATCTAATACGTAAAGACAAGGATACGGTGCGTCAAGCAAGGTTTATAAATTTGAACTTAACTTGGGAGCGCTTAAAACATGAACTAATTTCAAGTTCTATAAATATAAACGAATTTTTAGGTAAATTTCCTCTCTAGAAAGGTAACATAAGGAGAAAAGATACTACTGTTTACAGGGTGCTTCTCATAAGATATGAATTTCATCCACGATGATAATGACGATCAGTATAATCCACCGATAAATGTTTTCATTATACATACCGTGTTTTCTTTTTTTTATTTGCTTAGGGTGCCTGACAATCATAAGTAGATTATTGATATATAACTCAATTGTATCAGTCTACCCTTGGGTTTAATTAAAACAAATACTACGGATCACCTCTGGGGTAGACGAATGAGCTCTCTGCCATACACGAACAGCTTTAGCGCGAATGCCCTTGCGACAGCGTAACGTGCAGACCAGGAATTGCGAGTACTTGCTTTGCGTTTGGTCGTCTTTGCTCGGTGCTATGGAACCGGCGTGATAAGTAGAGGTCCCCGGTTCAAGTCCTGGTTTGATGCCTAGTATTTCTATATAATTTTATATCTATATAAAAGACGCTGGAGTTAGATATAGTGCGGAAGTTGCCATAACACTGAGCTACGAGAGCATAAAAGCAGTTTCGCTCCACTCGAGGTTAACTGGAACACAGCTCCACCTGACCCTATCAGACGGTTAATGTAAGCTGTAGAAGTTTCCTTGCAGAGGCAAGCTCCTAGTCTTCAAATTATAAGCCAGATTTTTTTTTTCCTGTTTACACCTGGATTTATTCAGAAATGTTTATATTCCCCATTAGAAATTATTTATATACACACAAGGTTATCACGGGATTTGAATCAAGGATTCAACTATTGCTTGTCAGTTACCAAAACAGTAAGTTAAGAGGGCACCAAAAGTGGACCCAAATTTAAATTATAACCTGAGATAAACAAATATTTAGTTTTACGTTACAGGGCTGTGTAGTAGACCCTATTATTATTGTTATTGTTATTTTTGCTCCTTCAGCCAAGAATGTTACCGCAAGCACTTGTTGCACGTTACAATGCATTTATCCAAAGAACGTGACTAATTTAAAATTAAGAATGATTATATTCTCATGTGACTAATAAACAACATTTAACCGTATTTTGTACACAAATAAGGACTATCTATATATTTAATTAACTGTAATTACATCGTGACCTCAAACGACTATATAATCCTTTAAGTCAGAGGCAAGTATAATATTAAAGGTATTAATAATAATGCCTCGCACTCCCGGGAATGCCATTTAACATCGCGTGGGGTGCAAGCATATCTAATCTAGGAACGCTAGCTGTAGCGTAATAAGATGTAATTAACTCTGGTGATTTGCCAGTTAAAGTTTGCGGAAATGTTACTCGAGGTTTAATTATTCACGGTCGGGATAGTGTATGGAAAATTCTACAGTCTTACCACGTGAGATTTAATTACCTATGACTGGGATAATATTTTTAATATCTTTGGTAATGTCATGTGAGATTTAATTACCCATGGCTGGGATAATTTGCATAAACTCTACGGTCTTGTCACGGGAGATTTAATTGTCTATGACATAGAAAATGTTCATAAAATCTGCGGTATTGTCACGTGAGATTCAAGTACGAATGACTGGGATAATATTCTTAAAATCTGCAGTTTTTTCGAGGGAGCTTTCATTGCCTATAACTAGAATAATGAGTGCGAATGTCCACAGAAATACATAATTATGATATTTTCAGAACTAGGCTGTGAACAAGCGTGTAAACCTGGGAATGCCATGTGAGCTGGTGTAACACAGACTAATATACTGTAGGTTAAAGTACCACAACCTAATTTGACCTTAACTCACCCCTCTTCAACTAAAGCTTATCTGACGTCACCTAGCTCGTCTTACTCAAAAGTTGCCCGAATTTAACTTGCTTTAGCTTATGCTTTGCGTTACTCAATCCATAGACCACACCATACATTGACTGGACACTGGCCCCTAAGGCAGATTTCGGTCCCGCAACTGGGCCTGACTGCACGGTGCCGCAGACGCCTTTTTATATGTTCTCCCATTAGTTGTTCATACTATGTTTAGGCTATTTAACTTAATTCTTTTATATTCAGTAATGATTGGCAAACTTGTACATGCTTCTAAAACTTCTGTACGCAACAAATTCACAAAAATATTAAGGCTTGAAGTGTAATTACGTAGAGTAACTATTTATGACATCCTTTGATATATGCAGTAAACTCATTCCACAATAGTTAGTGAAATAAGCACGTCTTGTTATATAGAACTAAAGCTTCTCAAGTTCGTGCTACGTTCGATTTATTATAAAATGAGGAGTAAACAGCTGATGAAAATGTTAATGAAATTTATTAGGTAGTTGTACGGGCGAAGCGAGAAAATCAGTACAGACTGCAGAGCTGCAAAGCGAGTTGGAGCAGCTTGTAGTCATACAGTATAGTGATGAAGCCCGGCCAGCAGTGAAGTGATGAAGCACTGACTGCCAAGAAGTAATAGCTGCAGCATTGACAGCAGTGGCGTGATATAGCATTGGCGGCCGTGAAGTGATCTGAATGTCAGTGAATGAAGAAGCACTGGCCGCCATGAAGTGATGTAGTATGGACAGCAGTGAAGAGATTCAACATTAACAGCCATGAAGTGATATTGCATTGCAATCGTGAAGTGATGTAGCTCTGACAGATGTAAAGGGAATAGTGATGTCATTGCCGCCCTGAAGTGATGTAATGAAGGCCACTGCGAAATGATTCAACTCCGGCAACCATGATGCGTTTCACCTTAGGTAACCAATAAGTGATGCAACATAATCTACCTATCTATATTATACTTGGGCACAGCCCCATTCTTTCCTTTGATTAGCTCTTTAATTCGATTGTATCTGTGATACGGAAGTTAAACTGAGCTGGGCTTCAAGAACGGGCATGATCGGTTCCACGGGCAATACAAATAAAATACGTAACTCATAAATTGATTATGCTTACTTTTTAACCTGGGTGCTGAATATTCGTTAGAGAAGCAAAGAATCTGTTGATAGTGAGCCGTACGGGCTGCTCCAAGATGGACAGGAGAGGACGGCCGAATAGCGGGTGGTCTAGGACCAGCTAACTAACACCTGCTTAAGTGCGAAAGCAAAGACTATCGTTATGAAGACCAACCGGCCACGGGCTGTCTAGTAAACCAGGAAGTGATTAAACGTAGGCAACTGCAAAGTGGTGTAATATACATAGGTAGTTACGTTAACTAATATTGACAATCACAATGTACAGCATTCGATGGTTCCAGTAATGAAGGGTTGTATCAGCCATAAATTGTTATGTATTAATATAATTTACCGGCTGTCTTGGTTTCTTCATATCATAGTTGAACATATATTTATAGTTCATTGGTAGGTACCAATGTAGTATTACTGTGGTTTTTATCAATTTTTTCAACATTACTGGGTTTTCTTAACCTCACTTTTGTTGCTACTATTGGGATGAGGGCTAAGGAATGCTCTACATGCATCAATTTATGAGATTATTGCTTCAAATTCATCAGTGAAAAAGAACTCACTAAATCAAAGTACATTACGTGTAGTATATATGAGCCAAGTTTTTCTATAAAATTTTAATATTCCTAGATATTATGCATTTTTAATTTTTCTTCGTATTCGAAGGCATGATGCATATCACCTACTGACGATATATGTATATGATTGTGAATTTAGATTTCCTGCTATGCAACGCATTCCTTGTGGTACGACGAAAAGACAAATCTTTGTTTGAGGCCTCTTTGATCACTAGAACTCTTTTTATTAACACTTACGTAACTCGGCCACCAGGCCCAATTGCGAGAGGCCCGATTGCAGTGTCCAGTCAATATACAGAGACGTCTATGCTCAATCAAATTAAACCTAACCAACTCTCATATCATTTAACCTAGCCGAACCTGCAGCAGCAACCCCGCTTAACCTAGCACAATGTAGCTTAAACGAGACCTAACCCAAACTAGCCTATCTCAACATAACCAATACTAAACTTATGTACCCTATGCGTACTTAACCTACTTTAAGCCAAAACAACACAACATTATATGTATAACCTGGCCTAACTTAGTGTACCCTCGCCTAACACATCTTACGAATCCCGACTTACCACAAGCAGAGAAGACATAACTACTTCTGCCAGTCCCGGCTGCACCATAACACCTTTACGACTCCCATCATTTTCAATTTGTGGCCAAATTACTGCCTTAGCCACTGCTTAGCTTTGCCATCCTGAAGGAGTGTTCTTGTACTGGTGTAGTTCGTGCCCTTCCTGAGATTCGAGGACAGTATGTGTGTCTATAAGTTAGGTTATGTACCTATTCTAGCTGAACCGAACCTGTATTGCACAAAGCTAACCTATTCATAACTGCCTATCCTATTTGAACCAACTCTACCCTAATTTAGCCTAACTTAGCCTAACCTAACACATACTTTGACGTAAATCACAATGGCCCTCAAGCAAGACTGTGTTTTTTTTTTTTGTGTGTGTACTGGTGCTGTCATAGGCCAGGCCCCTAGAACTCTCTGTCTAAAGGTATTGCATAGGCGCGGTGGTGATTCTTTTAAGTACTTGTTTAATTTTCGAAGGAAAGGCAGCCTTCAAATTAATGTAATTATATTTTTTTCTAATTACTCGAGTCATTTTGTCACAGAAAAGCTTTGATAAAAGGAATTACAGTGTTTTTGAAGTACATATTTGCATTGCCATGCTTATCAATTATGGCAATGATATGAAGTACTCTTAAAGCCGCCATGGAAGTTTGATTTTCGTGAACAAAGTTGTCTCCGTCTGTTAGCAACATACTCAAAAAGTTATGGCCGGATCTTCTTGAATTTACAGGAAAGTTAGAAATATCACAAGTAACAGAAGATTCAATTTTGGTAATGACCCAAAACAAAATCTGGGGTCTGGACTATTTTCAAACTTTCAGTAGCATGGCGGAGCTCTGCCCTCTATTGATGCTTCTCTAGTTCATATTGTCCTAGACAAACTGAGTTGAGAGCGATGGTAATATTTTAAAAGTACTATTTATTTCATCATAGACCAGGTGCCGTCAAAATTGCTGGTGATGTTTCCTTTTTACTGCCTTGTCTGCTTCTCTGATTACTGCCTCCCGTTAAAAATGAAGGTGATGTGTTCTTGTGCTTACATTGTTATCAACCAACTATCGTCTAAGATAGCGAATAAGTTTTCAAAAACCTATTAGCTATGTCACAGTCCAATTGTTGTCGTTTAAAAGGGCTGTAATGTTTTTCAGTGCTCGGGCTAGTTTTTCGAAAGCAAACTACTGTCGGAAGAATGGCGATATATATTTACCACCTCCAAGGAGGTTACGTTTTCGTCGGATTTGTCTGTCTTCATGTTTGTCTGTCTATCCTTCTATCTGACTGTCATCAAGAAAACTCAAAAAGTTATGGACGGATTTTGACGAAACTTATAGGGATTGTTGGGTATGTTAGGAGCAACAGATTATTAACTTTTTTTTTTTTTTAGATCCGTCAATCGGTTTGTTTGTTTGTCTGCCTCATTTTTCTCAACTAGTTATGGACGAAATTATGAAATTTACGTGAGTTATTAGGTATGTATATCACGAAGAGTAAATGACCAAATTTTTGGAGTGATCTGTGCGTTCGTTTGCCTATTAGTCGTTGTGTTTTATTTTATGCTTGTGAACGCAATAAAAAAAAACATACATGATTAAATTTTGGTGCGGAGCGGTTGATTCATTTGTATGTTTGACTTATGTTTGCCATTATGTTTGTTAGCAGCATTACTGAAAAAGTTTTGCATGGATCTTTATGAAAATTTACTGGAGTAGTTTTTTATGTTAAAAGACATAAATGATTAAATTTTGGTGCAGATCAGTTGGTTCGTTTTTATGTTTGACTTATATTTGTCATAGTTTGTTAACCGATTACTCAAAAGGTTTTGAATGAATCTTTACAAAATTTACAGGAGTTTTTAGTAGTGTGAAAAGACATAAATGATTAAATTTTGGTGCAGCTCGGTTCGTTCGTTTGTATGTTTGAAGCCGATGCAGTTGATGTCGGCACAGTTAGGAGATAGGTTCGTCGATTTCTGAGTGGCGACAGAGATGCGAGTAACAAAGGGCGCGCAGCCACCACCGCGGAAAACAATGTGCGTCTCAATCAACTCATCCGCACCGATCGGCGTATAACGAAGAATGAAATGCGTGGAGAGGTAGATGTGAGGGCCAGTGCACTGAAATGATGTTTTCATACCAAGGATACAGCAAAATGAGAACTATGTGGGTTTCACGGATGCTCAGACAGGAACAAAAGGACTGCCGATCGGATTTCCGTCAAACTGTCGTTCATCGCTGGTATAAGTGCTTTGAGAATGGTGGTGACTACATAGGAATATTAATTCTGAAGCACAAAAGGTCACTCGTTTGTATGGTGCCACTTTCAAAGACTAAAGAAGACACAGACTGGCAGTTCTCCAATATATTAACAACAAAATTTTAGCTGAATGATGATGTCACTACCATTTTGTTGTGTTCATTATAAGTTGGTAAACAAACAAGATATAAATTTCATGTACATAGCTCTATTCGCTCGAAATTTCGTCGATGTTTAATGGATACAAACTCTGAACCCAAACTCCTTCTAGTTTCTAAGGCGTTAAGATTATACAGTATATTTCTCAATTAGTTTCACGACTTGTTAGTTCATATTTTCTAGTTCTGCTCAGTCCAAATATTTTTCACGCTATATGAAATTGTCAAGGCACAACGCTGATGGCTGAACGATGACGTCACAGTGATCTCTAGGAAAAGCAGAGCAGCGCTTAGAGGCTGGCCGTCTGTGTTTCCATTGGTCTGTGCCACTTCTGTCTTCGCAGCTCTTCAACTTTTCGAGTTAAAAAAATGAGGCACTACTTTTGGAAGGACAGTCGCATTTGCTTATGTAGACTGCACTACAACTTCCAACTTGAAGGAATATAAGAGTCTAGAGAGCCCGAGCTGTCAGTAATGACAGCGAACAATTGTGTTGCCAGTGGCATCATCGCAAAGATATTAAAGCAGAGCCTTGCATCTATACAAGGGAGCTCCCTGCCTGGGTAATAACGAGTGTTCACGGGACATGTACTTTATGATTTCTCAGGTAGACGGTTGAGCTCCCTTCTATACATGTAAGGCTCTTATTAACTTCCTTGTGTAGGATGCTGCGCAACTGCCAACTGGAATTTGGAAATCATACAGATAAGCGTGCAAGGCTGAACAACACCCAGCTTCTTTCGGTGATACACAAAAACGGCGACGTTTTTTGCTCGCAGTCGATATTGCTTCTAATAAATACGGAGCTCTGTATCCAAGATATTCAAGGGGGACATATAGCTCGGACTCGGAAAATTTTTTCCTCAAAAGAAAGCTTGTTCTATTGAAAGAAGAACCCAAACTAAGTGGAGGGAATAATTTGTTGCCGAGAAATGATCGTGGTCTTCACGCGCCTGCTGACAGCTCAAGAATATCTTTCCAGTTGCCTCGATAATTAACAAAATAAGAGTATCAGCTGAAGTTTGGATGAAGTAAATCTCAGAAGAGAGTACACATCACGGTGGAAGAGATTGATTTGAGAAGCGGTATGCTAGATCATTGAGTGGACTTCAACGTAGTCAAAGAAAGACCGGAATTCGGATATACTATTCGAGTGCCATCATCGACAACCTGGAATATATTTTACCTTTCAGTTTTCTATGAAGCTTGGCAGGATGACCACAGTCTTCAAGCAGATGAATACACTGATGAAACCAGGTAGCCCAGAGATATGTTTTAAACCGCCGTCAAGCATCACTCCTGGTGTAAATTGATTTATGTATCCTATTGAGGAGACTGAGAACAAAGTATACATCATTATGCATGAGTGTGCTAACGTTGATTGGATTTTGACGTTGGCAAAGTAAGACCTGCATTCAAGTGTAAGATTAACATACGTTTGACCTCATCTGCAGCCTGGTCGATTTCTGGCTATCGGTTTGCGACGAAGCGTGAGAGGAGGAGGATCGTTATCCAATCTGGCATAATTTTAGCCCGTCTCTTTTCCTAAAGCGTGACAGAATATAGACAGATAAGTAAAATATAAAGATATATAGGCTTCCGTCTCCATTATAGTGTTTGGTTCCCAGCTTCCTCTTTCATTCTCTATTAATTCCCTTTTTCTCTGTTTCCTAATAGACATAGCCTCGAAAATGTGAGATTTTACTAGGCCTAACGACTTAATAACAATATATTGCATAACAGTATATGTACTCTGCCATCAAAAAGGACTGCGAAGATTTCAGGCCTAAGCTTCTCCACTGATTCATCAATTTCCGGTACTACCACTGTTAACTGGAAGACTTGAAGAAACAGAAGAGATAAGCGTTTTCTGTTAAGGAACATAATTTTTCCTGTCCTTTGCTAACATACAGAAAAATTTATTTCTTATGGGAGGCAGTCCAGCGTCGCTCATCTGTATTATGATTCTCCTTGTCCCTCCGTTAGTTACTCAGTTAATCAATATTAGATAGGGGAAAATTAGGTCATCCTTGAGGTATCCTTGACGTGACCTGGAGAGGGATCAGTAGAAGTCAATTTCAAATTTAAACTACTATGCTGCTCGCAGGTCCTAGGTAGAAGATTCACTGCCTGACTTGGAACGTTTTTCAACCTTTGTATGCATGATGCGGATCCGAGGGCATCATAATTGCCCAACAATGCTTTTGTTCTGTAAAATTTCCGCAGTTCTTTTCAGTATTGGATAGGGAAAATTAGAATGATACGGGTCTCAGATATCACTAAAGAACATTGCTTTTGTTCTGGGAAATTCCCACATTTTCCGGCTAATAATATGAACTTCGACTTGGTAGCAAGGATACGTCAAGATGTCATACAATTAAGAGTTTCAGCTTTAGCGAAAAGGAAAAATTGTATTGTCGAAGAATGAAATCAAATTGGAAAAATAACTGATGCAACGGAAATTTCAGAGACGAAAGTCAGAGTTATAATGACTGATAGCGTTAAAGGCAGCTGTGTATATCTTCAGTGCTTTGATTTCAACGTTAGCAGAGCAAGAAGGGCATTCAACTGTGAGCTAACCTTATATTTCTGTCATCATTTGCAACCCTTTAATTTTACTCTTTAATTTATATCAGAACGTGACAGGATGGCCACAGTCTCCAACCTGGCCTAATTTTTCGCTTTCTTTGAGCGTGACAGAATGTAGACAGATAAGTTACAGATAGAGACACAGTCATCTTGATTGTGTTGTAAATGCCTTCTGTTTTCTTCTCTCCTCTTTCTTCCTGATTCTGCTTCTAGTCCCTTTAATTCTCTATTTTTATGCTTTTCTTCCTAATGCGTACTAATCTTATTTTATTCTCTATTTTAATATGGAGCGCAATTTCTCACATGACAATTATTTTTTATCAATCTGTTATTTACATATCTTGACGAATAATCATTGTAAAGCTTTTTTCTCATGAATAGTGTTTTTCTGTTTCCTATCTTTAAGCAAATCCAAAATCATAAACGTTCGAGTTTTCTAACTTCCGTTCTCTCTACACATTTTTCTTGGCGTATGTCTGATTTAATGGCCGCTGCTAACCTCATTCAGAGTACAGCCAATGTTAAACCAATAATATCGCTACGATTTTGTCATTTTTTCATTCGTACATACCAAGTCTTACCCATTCCCCTAGCCAAGCGCAATCACTGACAATCTTGAACATATCTCCCAAAATTCCATACCATACTGAATGAACTTCCTTCCTTATCTCTTCCAATTCCAACTGGGTGCGTGTCTCACTTCAGGCACAATCACATCCAGACCCAATCACCCTTCCTCCCTCCCCTACCAAAACAAGCCCAACAAGTGTACTTGCCTGTCGCCCCTCTGAATTTCCATGCATGTTAATGCGAGGGAGACTC
>LQNS02001154.1:6548260-6560331 GCA_001587735.2 Parhyale hawaiensis
GTGTGTGTGTGTGTGTGTGTGTGTGTGTGTGTGTGTGTGTGTGTGTGTGTGTGTGTGTGCGTAGGCGCAACTTAAGTGGCGGACCGGCCAGGAACGAGAGGTTGGATGGAGAAAGTAAAAAAAATACGTCGGTGTGTTGAAACATCTTTAGTGAGGAACAGTACGAATTGAATATGAAGCGTAAGGTGTTACTTCAAAGAAGCAGTTAAATCAGGGTGCCTTACCTGCCCAGATTTTACCTCCGATGCTGTGAAAGAGTCAGGGTCAAAATCCCGACACCCACAATCCCGAAAACTAGACTCTCCAAAATTCCGACAGCCAGAATCTCAAGAGTCACATTCTTGGCTGTCGAGGCAACGAATTTTTTAATATGCAAGCGCAGCGTCTATATCATTCATCGCATATAATGCACAAGGTGTACAATAATGAGAGGCATTGGTTGTATTCTTCTCTCCTTGCCCTCAAAGTATTTGGGAGAGCGACTCGTGCTGCGTGCGGAGCGCACTCTTTCACTTTGGAGGCTGTCATATGTCGAACTAATCAGTTCTGTCGGTGCTTTGTGCCCTGGTCGGCTAGGATTTCGAATTTGTTGCCGGCATCGGCTTTTGGTTGTATTGGCCTGCAAGCGTTTAAGTCAGCTGTTAATGGGTTTTTGCTGGATTTCCTTTAGCAGTGTTTTGGGCTTCCCGGTGTTGCAAGATGCTTCATTTGGGTTGTAATACCTGTCCGTGGGAGCTCAAGCGTGAAGTTTTAATAATAATAATAACAAGCGCCATGCATATAATGTATGGCGCTGGTCACTAAAGCGTCATGTAGATATTAGTTATGTCATAGACCGCAACAGTACTTGACTCTTAGGTCCAAAGTGGCCTCTGACGCTGGCGGCCAAAATGGGAAAAATGGGATTTTCTCAAGAGCTATTATGAACATGTCCAGATACGGTCATGCAGGCAAGCGCCCAAGTGCATCCCCGCCGTATCCAAGATACCTTCCCCGCAAGAAAAATTTTTGGGTACCTTGGGATTTTTTTCTTCAGTATTAGATAGTGGGAAAAGAAAAGCTCTTGAGAAAATCCAATTTTCCGTTGCCGACGTTTGGCCGCCAGCGTCAGACCTAAGAGTCAAGTACTGTAGCGGGCTCTGGTTATGTGCATAAATTAGTTACAACTATTTAGCTAGATATCTGTTAAACGTATATTTCATACTAAATACCCATAGAAATAGACGAAATTTGTGAAGTTATCCATTTTCAAAAAGGAAAAGACAAGATAAACTTTCGTGGATACCTCATGGTTAACGACAAAAAAAAAAGAAAGAACAGATACACACTACTGGTGTTGAGAATTTCGAAAGTTATATACAGGATGGTATCCGATCAGAATTCTCACACACACAAACTACAGTAGAGGCTTGGCACAAAAGATGAGAAATCATCATTCGAAAAGATCATATTAATCTTTATAATTAAATTGAGGAATTGCAAAAGGAAGAGCAACGAGTCAACAACCAAATAGAATGCCTAATTCCAGGAGAATCAGAAACTAAACGCTAATGCAAAGACCTTACTTTCAAAGAATGGATCACCGAGGTGATACGGGAACATGAGCATCACAATAATTCTCCCAAACTTGTATCTTACTTAAAGTAACTCTTAAGTTTATAAACATTACTGCAATCTGTGCTGGGAGCTTGACCTTTTTTAAAGTTTAACACTTGTTTTTTGTCAGATTTTTTTATATTACCTTCAGGGAATTGCCCACAAATGGCATTTTAACTTTTTTTAGATTTTGACACCTGCTGTTTATCGTGGCTATTCCATCTTCAATAAATATTATTAAATGTTACTTCATTTCTACACCTGTACCACGTGGTACATTTGTTCTCTACCATGAAGTTTTTGACATTAGTTCATTATCTGATTCTGGCTGTCGGGATTCTGGATTTTGGGATTCTGGCTGTCGGGATTCTGGTTGTTGGGATTATGGCTGCCGGGATTATGTCCAGGTCCCGCTGTGAAAGCCTCTACCAGCCTCCATTGCAAATTTCTATTGGCTTCGAAACTAAGTTTTTGCTATTTTTTTCATTTAGAATGTATTGTATTTGTAAATTCTGGAATCCATTTTTGTAAAAATTGAAAAATGTTTACAATCTACTATTTTTGTAAAAATTCAAAAATGTTTACAATCTAATATTATTGTTTTCGAGTATTTTTAGTTTATTTTTGTTCATTTTCAGCTCTCTGAAACGAAACTTCAAGTAGAGAAAAATGAACATTTTTTATATCTAGTTCTTTTTGCTATCAACCGAAGGTTCTAAGGCCTCATAAGCTGCTCACGATATTTGTACTGTGGTTGGAGAGGGTGCCGTGGCTGAAAGAACGTTCTTTACTGATATCTCAAGCACAAAAATGGAAATTTTGACCTCAAAAACTCACCTCGTCCTGGTGGTCCAGATGAGATCGAAGAGGAACGATTAAACCATCTTTTGCTAGAAAATTTTCGTCAAACGACAAGGGAACTGACAAAAAAAAATAGAATGCTCCCATACTACTCTACAAAAGCATCTTCACTCAATGGGAAAGGTTCAGAAGTATGGATCATGGGTTCCGCATGCTTTAAATAACAGCAACAAAAATCAACGAGCCACAACTTTCGCCGGTTTAATTGTTCATCACCGCTCAACTCACGGACACGAGCAACGATTTCCTTACAGAATAGTTACTGGAAGCGAAAGTGGTGCCTGTTCATCAATAAATGTTATACGCGAAGTTGTCTAATAACGATGCAGAATTGAAGGCCTCATTGTAGGAGTTTGTCGAATCAAAATCGTATAGTCTTTACCAAACAGTAATTCATAATCTTGTTGAACGTTGGGATAAGTTGTAAGCAGCAATGGAGAATGTATAATTGATTAGTTAGTGGTTATTTTTGGTTAAACCTATCAAAAACATTTAATACAAAGGAAAAAACACAGAATGACTTAGTTTCTAACTCAATGGTATTCTTATATATACTGTTAATCAGTATATGTTTTCTTCATTTATCTATGTATTTAAGGACTTAATATTTGCAATCGGCATTATTTCGGTGATATTATATAAACTGCTAAAAGCCAATGTAGCCAAAGCCCCTTGGAGTCCTGTGACTCCTTGATCTCGATTTAGCTGCACCGTTTGCCAATGTGACGTCACTGGTGACGTCACTATTCGATGCAGAGACATGTTGCAATCAAATTTTAACCGTGTTGCCTGATGCTACATGGTATTACCCTCCCAGAGCCCTTCTAAAATGAGGTGAAGGCAAGAGTGTCGCCGCACAGTGCCGGGAAACATAAACACATCTGTTTGTTTATTTGAGAAGTAAACAACCCGTCGCACCTGCGGGCACTATCAAAATATCTAAGCGGTAAGTTAAATTACAGAGGCCACGTAAGATAAGCAACCCCAACGGGTCTGGGGCTCCTTATCTTTACCTGGCCAATATTGGGGTCCCCCATCTTTACCTGGGCGACCACATTATTGCGTAAGATTCATACCCAAGCTATAGAGAGCTATGATGCTAAACGCAAGTGTAGTATGAAAACGTGGGGGCTGCAAAAAGGAATTTTTCGCTTCTTATTTGCAAAGAATTTCTATGGCGAGAAAAGACAAGCATCGCATACTTGTAGTAAATTTTGCTCTGCTGTTTCGGAATAAAATCAGTTTAAGCAAATTAATTCTGTGCATTGTCTCCTTTTGGTATGGACAGCTCTGCTATACCAGAACAATATAAATTTACGTAAGTTATTTTTTTGTGAATTGTCCTGTACTGTTCATTTAAAATAATATATTAAAACTCTGCTAATTCTAATAATGTCAATTTAACTGATTTATTTTTGCAAATTATCCCTTATTTTTCAAATAAAATATGATGTTAAGATTTTTCAATTTCTTATTCTCACGAAAGTAACATTGGGGTCGCTTATCTTTTCCTGGTAACCATGGGGTCCCTTATCTTAACCTCATCCAATTACAGCAAAGCACCGAGGACCGAGCAAAAAATTCGTCTCTGCCGAAACCCAGATACTCCCACCAAAAACCGTGTTTTTTTAATTCATTAGTCAATCTTCTTTAATGTCGGAATTTCTAGCAACAAATCCGAGAAAAAGAAAAGTTTCTTTTTTCAAACGTGGAAACTAAGATTATGTGTTTATTGGCAGTTTGACGTGGAAACTTCGGCGTTTCATTATAGTTAAATGCATTAATGATTGCTGACCCTGTGAAATAATTATTCCATGAACTACAATGTAGCTAATTTGGGATTCTACAAAAAACAGTGGGCTAGCAACTGATTCCAATATGCATTAATGTAGTCTTTCAATGGATTTGCCAATAACCATCAATATCTATATTTGAAAGATTTTTCCGACTCCTCAGTAAATCTCCCTTCAGCTAAAACTTTTGTGTTATTTGTGTTCAAGTTCCATACCCCTTCAGTAATATGCACCTGATCCACTGTGTACCTCATAACTTTGTAACACTCATTAATCAAAGTTTTTTTGAAATTGAGACAGATGCTAAGACAAGCAAAGCAGTCCATCTTGAAATTGTAGATGTGGGGCACAATAGCGGCATGCCATGCATGTTTGACTTCTGTAATAGAGGTGCCGAGTTTGAAAGACAACCCTGTCGAGTGATCTTTGTGGCATCCGGCGTGATGAGTCGGTAATTGCTTGGTATGCCGAGCTGGGTAGGGGCATGTCTCTGACCGGGAATGGGAGGGTGGGGGCTCGAGTCGTTGAACCTTCTGTTTCGGCGCAATAGTTCTTAACGACCCGTGGTAGGCTGACGCGCTACTTACTCCTTAGGAGCCAGTTGGCCTATATTTGCAGCACGAAGCAGTGCATGTAGATTTCCAAGAGGACGGTACAGTAAAAGTTGACTCTACCATTACGCTTACCACCTCGGATGATGGTCTTCCGTTGCGGCGTTCTAGTTCTACATATAGGCCCGCCTAGCAACACTTCAAGAGCGTTCACAACATGCAGCGAGTATCACCAAATCCCTCCTCCAATTTGTCTCAATACTCAGAAGGGCCACCACCAAGCAGGACCCCCTCATCTTGGAAGCCCTGTTCATCAAGGAGCATAAGTCAGGCTTCAACAACCAAGAGGAAGGCCGGCATAGAACTTTGCAAATGTTTTGAACTTGAAAGTACAAAGGAGATACGTGTTTGTACCTGATTAGCATTTTAATTTGGTTGAACAATGGAGAGTAGAAACGTATATATTAGTGAATATTAGATAACTGTTTGAAACATCGCTTGAATGTGCTTTTAGTAAACGTTTTGTTTACTGATTTACCTGGTAAAAGAAATAATAACCATTCAGTTCTTTTAACAAAATAACACGGGCCATAATTATCAGGGCTCCTTCTATTCAGATGGCGATTGGATATTTTAATATATAGACAGCAAATACAATTGTGTTATTCATACATAGATGAACCAGCAGGAGTTTGCCGTATAGTATCTTATATATATAGTGAGTTATAAGAACAGTATTCCTGGTTTACAGAAGTTTCCCATTTTCCCCTGTACACTGAGAAGCTTTTCTTATGCATAGATCAGATCACGTGTACACGGTTATAATCATTAACTTTCAACATTTGTGTGTTTGTTGGAAGTGAGGAAACAATCTCAACACAATTCACTCTCGATCTTTTAGTACATGGCTTTAAATGTGGCGATTATCATTCGCATACTGCCGTGGTATTACCCTTGCACTTAAGGGAAGTACGATGTCCAAGCGCACTGCCCAAGATTCGTTCAAACTCTTCAGTGATGGCAACTTGAAACTTTTTGGCAAATATATAATTAATAAATCTTTACAATATGGTAGGAATAACTGATAACCGCTAGGAGAATATACTCGGGTTAGCAGCTGAAGGGGGCATACTGGAATATGGAACCCGGGAAAATTTTAAAAATCGCGAGGACTTTCCCTAGAACCTGGTACAAAAAGGAAAAAAAGATAAGCAGTGTATTAGGTGGCGAACAGATGAAATTCTGGACAAATAATTGACTTGAAGTGAACGAGTTTTAGAAATTTTGGTAAAATGTGAATCTATGAGCAGCAACTGAATACAACTTAATTAATGCATGGCGGAAGAAATGGGGCATACTGCTGATCAACATTATGTGCTTCGAAAATCATACTCGTGTAATGATTATAAATAACCGGAATAACTACAAAATAGAAAATTACTGAAGAATGGCTAAAAGGACAGTGAGCGAAGATGGAGAGCCGTTAAGAAAATGAAAAATATGGTAAGGAGACACAACATAATTTACAGAGGGAACAATTAGAAAACAGTGTAGAATATCAGATAACGATCCAGGTAACATCATGGAAATACTGCACAATGAAGAGCGCCTGAAAAGAGCCAAGAGAAAGGTGAAGGAAATAGCGCTTAATCAGAGAAAATAGGGAACTGCGTAAAAGAAGCATGGAGAGAACGGCGAAAAGAACAGATAAGAATAGACACACAAATTTTTTAGATACACAAATTTATTGTTTTCCGATTACAATGCAAATTTTAGACAAGACGCTCAACATATCAACAATAAAACCGGGAACACATCCAACTTAAAGTGACTAAACTCTGGTAGGACACCTAATAGTAAAATAAGGTCAGTGATGTCATAGACTAAAACATAGAGAATGGGAACTATTGCACTAAATAGACTAGCAGGATTCAATTTCATTGGCTAACAAACACTATGGGTACATAACAATAATGAAATTTCATCGTGTTTCAACACATCTATTATAAAACCTTTGATAATTCCATTATACAGATCATCAGATCGTTGTGTTACACTCACTGCTATGCATCAATTGACGCATACTTACTAAGGCAAAAGTTTCTAAAGAGCTTTTTAAATGACAAATGTGACATCATTGGTAGCACTAATGCTTCCGGTAGTTCATTATATATGCCTTTACACACTGGAATATGGGGAAACGCCTTTCAACCTCATCAAGTTCAACATCAGAGAAACATAGAGAAGAGAAGAATATTTTAGAACGGTGAAAAATTTTGTAGAACGGCGAAAAAAAAAATATGTAACCGAATGAGGTGACCGCAGTTCACTACAGAATATTGAGAAGAAAACGATCGATAGCGCAAGAGTGAGACAAAAAACAAAAAAAAAAACAGTAAAGAGAAGACAAAAAGGTGCAATAGAACAGTGAAAAATACTATAGAACACAAGAAAGAACAGTGAAAACTAGCAGAGAACAGTGAAAAAATATTAAGGCAGTGAAAATTTCACCGTCAAGCTTTAACAGTGACAGTGAATAACATAAACCGGTGGCGATAAGACTGAGCTAAATAACAGAATTTCATTTCTTCTGGGCAATGTCCAGCCTCGCTCTCACTCTCTACAGGACAAAGCAGCTAAAATTTGGACAAAAAACTGAAAAACTGAAAAAATCTACTACCTCAGGCAAACAAGCTCTTGCGGAGCATGAAGATAAAAATAGATACTGTACCGAAATTTGAAAAATCCTGAGAATTGAAATACAGCGCCGATATTGTAAAATATCCCAAAAATAAATATAGAGCGCCGAAATTGCAAGAAGTCTCAAAAACAAAAATACGGCCGGAAATAAGATAAAAAAAAAACTAAAACTAAAAATACTGCTCCAAAAAAAGAACAAATATTGAAAAATTAATGCAGAACTGAAATTCATAGAAATCCTGAAAATGAAAATGAAGCACAGGCATACAAAAGTCGTGAAAATAAAAAATAAAGCTCCCAAATTGAAAATAAGAATGTTGCTTCCAAATTCAAAAACTCCTGAAAATAAAAACTCAGGGTCGAAAGCTCTTTGAATTTAAAGGAAAAAAAATGTCGAGAGCTCTGGGGCCGGCCAGTAAATCGAGAGGTTTTCGTCCAGTTACAATGGCTTCGAATTAGACTGATGGGTTCGACTGGCTGCTGCTGCACCTCGGGACGAAGACTCTTCGTCTGGAAGTGTTTTGTTTTTATTTTTGCAACACCTAATTTTTTTTTATATCTGTATATATATAATCACTCAGATAAATATGTTTAGAGAACAGCATTTTCCTTGAGCAAGTCTTGTAAAAAAAATGATAGTGTTTAATAATAATACAAATAATAAACACGGCTATCATTTTAACGATATATGCTCGTCTGTGAGTTATATAACAAAAAACCGTCAAAAAGTTGGCAGAAAACGCTCTATGGAAAATGCGTGCCATTTCTAAAAATACATAAAATATAATATTCGGAACTATGAAGTAAAAACACATAAAATATAATACATGGAACTATGAAGTGAAATAAAATAATATCAAAAACGGTATCGTTTTTATTTCGCACTGAAGGAAAATATGCACGTTTTCCTTAGAATTAAAGATTGTAATATAAATTGTTCTTTGTCCCAAGTTGAATAACCATTTTTTTACCGATACTAATACATATGTTTCTCTTTCAAAATTTAATATTTATGGAAACATTCCAGAAAATATACCGCATCCTAATTCTCTCTACAAGTAGCGACAGTCTAGAGTGCTGAACTCATGACAAGGACGGTTGCAAGCTCAATTACTACCTTAGGCACACGAGCTTTTGTGGAGCTTGACGCGCTGAATCAGCATTTGATGCTTGTACAGCTGCTGCAGGGGTACTGACCTTTGCCGGAGATGGAGAGGCTCGGGGAGCTGGTGCAGTCCGTTGCACAAGAGCCTTCAATCAATGGCGCCATAGCTCTTGATGATCTGCAGTCGACTGCGGCCGTGCATTTCTCTGGGGTTAGTCAGCTTATATCTACAGCACGAACCAGTGCATGTGAATTTCCCAGTAGGGGGTGTGGTCAAGTTGACTTTACCTTTACTATTGTGTATATTAAGTACGCGCAGCGAAAAATGCTTGCATGAAGTATTATGAAACTATTTGTCACTATATGAAAAAAAATAGAATATTGAAAGAGAGTAATGCACTAGAATTATTCTGACATTCTTAAAGATATTAGATTAAATTTTACCACAGAATGAAACAGTAACCACGAATATTTTTTACTAAAAGTATGTGCTGCCTCCCTTAAACGGCATGAACCTTTTATAGATATATATATAAAATATACATCCATACAGAAATTTTAATGTTTTTAGCCTTAATTGCACCGATAGGCTAATTATAATAATAATTGTCAGTGACTACTCCGCTAGAACAAAAACTACTCCCCACCCACCAGCTTGATCTTCAATTTAATTCTCTAAGAGCCAAAATGCACCAATCCTACGATAATTCGATGTTTCATTTGGTCCTTATACGGTTAACCCTAACTTAGTCAGTCTGCTCTCTTTTGATTCAACCCTTTTTTGAGCCGTCCTACAGTTGAATGTTGTTTCAAGGGCAGCCCAAAATTCTCTTAGAGTTGAGCTTTTTCTTCTACTGTATTCGTACGAGAGAAAGAGCCCTTATAGCACGGCACCACAGCCTAAGTAAATAACTAGGGAGTGGAGGACCCGGTAAAATTACCTTCACAGTTCGCCCCCAACTTCAAAACCTCATGCATTGGTTCGTGCTGCAGACATGTCCTCTTTGGGGGCCAAGATCAGTGTACGGCTGCAGTCGATCACAGATTGCCTGAGCTACGGCATCATAGACGGAAAACAACAGAACGTCCGTTTTCGTTTCAACGACCGAGGAAGCATCCGTAGCAACTGCGCTGCTGCAATCATGATCGATTCCATTCCAGAAAGACAGCATTCCCATTCTCGAGCAGCAAACAATTACTGGCGAATATTAATTCAATATAGACAGACGAACGTCATGGCAAACATGAAAACTCATCAATCGAATTTGTTCGAAACATATTGAAGTCTTGGGGAAACATACCGAGTGTGTAGAACTAAGGCCATAGGAGTCCTCACAAAAACACGCAGCCTGCAGCCTAGAATATATTGAAATGTCGGTGAAATATATAGAGTTTGTAGAACTAAGTGAACTACAGTCGTCCTTGCGGGAATTCACAGCCCGTAGCCTAAAGTACACTGAATCATAAGTGAAATATTTCGAGCTTGTAGAATTAAGACCATCCTTGTGTCCATTCAGAAAACCACAGCCTGCAATGTAGCACGATCTAACTCTACGAGCGTATCACTGATGAACAGTTCCAACAGATACTGCTTATGCCTGGGACACATATGCATTTCTACGCCCAACTGGTAGCTAGGATGCGCAGCTCGCGTGTTCTTTCGATATATATTTAATTTCGGTAGCATAGATACTGTGGCATGAATGACGTCCGAGTCTCGCATCCTTGCTTCAAGTTGTCTGTGTAAATGCCTAGTGTGTCCCCGGCATTACACACACTGTAGTGTTGCCTACACGTCCTCGCTTTCGTTTTGCTCCAACGCGTTGTGATCTATATTGCATATTTATCAAAATGTTTATTATTACGTTATAGTGGGATGGCCCAATTTATTTTATTTTATACGTAGAATTTTTAGGTATTGCTAAAATAACCAAACTAATGATGAGTAACTTTTTAATTATTTCTTTTATTACGCCGTAAAAATTAAATTAGTCAAGGCTTCGGTTTCATGAAAAATCATTCTTACACTTTTTTGAATTTGTAAAATTGTGGAAAGGTAAGAAGATATATTTATATAACTGCTTTGTTTTTCTATCGATAATTATTTAGTTATTTATAGGTATTTATAATGCTACTAGTGGCCCGTGCCGTCATTATGAATGACGGCAAAAAATTAACACTTCACCAAAACCCCCGCCGTCTTTTGGGCTTCCTCATTTTTCCCCTATCTAATACTGACGAAAAAGATTTCAAGGTACCCAACTTTTTTTTCGAATTTTGAAATCTGAATTTTCTCCTATCTTATTAGTTCTATTTTTCCTCTATCTAATACTGAAGAAAAAGTTTGTAAGGTACCCAACTGTTGTTTCGCCTAAAAATATTGCAAAGTACCCCACTTTTTTTTACATTTTGAAATCAGAAATTTTCTCCTATCTTATTCTCATAGAGCGTGACAGGAAAGATATAAATCTACAAATAAATAAATAAATAAAAACTCGACGCGAATTATTATATAGTACTGATTTGCAGTTTATTCAACCGATGTTCACTTGTTCGTCCACAAGATCTGCCAGCGGTTTTGACGGATTGCTGCCTGGTGCTGCATAGAACATGCAGAGTCGTTGCCGTTTCAGGTTCAGGAATGGAAATCAGGAATATGAACTCTGAGCAGGTAGATTTGATCAATGGTTACTTGAAAATGGACTCATAGTAAATTTATTCGGAATGAGAATTTGGAATGTGATATTGGGCTGGGAACCTTAAGTCAAGCGTTTAAAACAAAATCTGAAACGAGTACCTTGGAATGAGAACCTGAAGTTCTGGAATATTGGGAATTGAAATTTGCAATGCAATACTTGAGTGGAATTCTGTACCGAGGCACTGGCCTGCTGAAGTGAGAATCTGCACTGGACACTGAAAATTGAATTTAGAATGAAGCACTGCAGCTGGAAACTAGAATGGGAGACTAATTAGTTTGGAATTCTGAATCGGACATAACGAACAGAATTTGCATGGGACACTAAGATGAAAATATTGAAATTAACATTTATTTTATTATGTAATTGAGGAAAAGGAACTGAGGAACCATTTCTTCATGCAAAAGTTTTAATTTTTAAAGACAATTATAGATTTTACGGCAGCCATATTCTCTCTCCGAATTATCATTGACAATTTCTAAAAGCAGAGTCACATATTGAAAACGTCAAAACAAATTCCCAATTGAAATTGTTATCATTATGATTAATTTTAATCTCTGCAGTCCAGATTTTGAGCCCTGGAGTATTGTCCCAAATTTTTTTATCATAATGTTACATTCCGAATTCTCATCCTAATATTATATCTATCTATCTATCTATCTATCTATCTATCTATCTATCTATATTATACTAAAAGTCTGTGAACCGGTCTTGCTTGTGTCTTGCTTGTGTCTTGCTTGTGTCTTGCTTGTGATCTTGCTTGTGTCTT
>LQNS02001154.1:6580319-6601864 GCA_001587735.2 Parhyale hawaiensis
TGTGAGCAAAACAGTGAAGCAAGAGTGACACTTACAGTGTGAGTGTGAGCAAAACAGTGAAGCAAGAGTGACACTTACAGTCTGAGTGTGAGCAAAACAGTGAAGCAAGAGTGACACTTACAGTCTAAGTGTGAGCAAAACAGTGAAGCAAGAGTGACACTTACAGTCTAAGTGTGAGCAAAACAGGGAAGCAAGAGTGACACTTACAGTGTGAGTGTGAGCAAAACAGGGAAGCAAGAGTGACACTTACAGTGTGAGTGTGAGCAAAACAGGGGCAGCAAGAGTGACACCTACAGTCTAAGTGTGAGCAAAACAGGGAAGCAAGAATGACCCTTACAGTGTGAGTGTGAGCAAAACAGGGGAAGCAAGAGTGACACTTACAGTGTGAGTGTGAGCAAAACAGGGAAAGCAAGAGATAGTGTGACAGAGTGAGCGTGAGCAAAAGAGGGGAAGCAAGAAACAGAGAGAGAGGGGGCAAGAGAGAGAGAGAGAAAGCAAGAGACAGAGTGTGCATGAGAAAGAGTGACATAAAGCGTTTGCAAAAGAGACTGACAGACTGAGCGTGAGTAAGAGAGAGTGAGCAAGAGGAAGAGAGAGAGAGAGGAGGGGGACAGCACCAGCGGCAGGAGGACCAGCAGTTGTCGCTCAGCCGCCAGTAGGTGCAGTAGAGTCTACAGGGCGTCTACTGGGCACTGCACAAGTGGTTGCGACACCACAGTGGTGGTGCCTGTCTGTGTCGAACCGCTGGCGTTCACAAATGGTTCGGTAGTTTATCTAAGCACAGTGTGCTTGTAGCGAACTTGTGTTAAGAAAAGCAATGACCGGTATTTATTCACTGATGAACTATCTTATTATCGACAAACAAATTTGTTCTTTCTAGAGAACTGTGCAGATACAGATTTTTACTTGCGTTGGTACGATCTCATTCTAGATCAGTTTATAAACAGTTTGTTTTCCATTCTATAAACGGGCGAACTGCGAAATTTTTGTCATACGGAAGGGATTTTTGTAGAGAAGCAGAAAATTCATTATTTCTAGAGAATTGTGTAAATTCCGAATTTCATTTGTGTTGAGCCCATCTACTTCTAGAACTGCACACAAACTGGTTCTTTCAATTCTAGAAATGTTTCAAATGCTGGATTTTATTCCTATAGGAGGAAACCTCTCTCTACAGAAGTGAAAGACTAAGTTGTTTCTAGAGAATTGTGCAAACTACTCGAATTGAAACTATTTCCTTCTAGATCTAGTTATTTATACTGTAGAAATTTGCAAAGTGTGAACTTTTATTTTGTATCTAAAAGGAACCATTTGTTTTTAGAGAACTGTGAAAATTCAATTTGTGTGAGTGTGGAAACGATCCTCTGCTAGCGAAGCCTATAAACTGATCATCTCTAGAAGAAGTGCATATGTATAATTTATTTCCGTATAAATGGCATCAGTCTAGAGCAGCTTTCATAACAATTAGTTTTCTTTAGTGAACTGCGTTTATAAAAAATTTTTGGCGCGGAGAAGCAAGATTTTTCTACAACATAGACATTTATTCTCTATATTAAAAAAAATAGGCAAACGCAAGGTTCACTCCTATACGTAGGTATCCTTCTACAGAAGCAATCAGCGGCGCCGTCCACAGGTATAGACGTTTTTCCTTCTCAAGAAATATATAAGTGAAAAGTTTTCTTATAATAACTGATTATTTTTTGAGAACTTGTGCGAATTTTGGAACTAAATACTAGTGTTAGGACTATATTTTCACATTAATAAGTAGAAACTGATGTCAAATATTGAAAGGAATATATATGAAGTGTATATATACAATGTATACAGATATACATATTTTTAGAAAATTTTGTATTTTGCTAGGCAGTAAAGAAAAACTGCTTATATGCACCTAGAAAAAACTGTACACCTATAATAGTGGTCGGTGAAATAGGACTTTTGGCCAGAAAACTGGTCTTTCATATGATAGATTCATGAAGTTTCAAGAAATTGTGTACCCTATTTCACAAAAACAAATAAAACTAGAAAATGACGCACCAGAACAGTATGTGGTTGCATGTTATATTACATGAAATTCAGGTAGAATATGCCCGCCTGTAAGATAGGTTAGAACCCCAAGCCTAAACTAGTCTTAGCTAACCTACTCCTATTCTATCCTAACCTGTTCTAACCTACCTGAACTTAATCAAATCTCACCTAACATATATTTTGCAGCAGGCCACATTTAACACTTTAACGTCCCAGCTAGAAGACACTCATGTCCCGTTTCAAACAGCGCTCTTCCTAAGAAAGCTACTGTAGCTATGTTCTCATGCGTCAAGGGGTTAAGACAATGTAAGATGTATGAACGATCACAGTCACCATTTAAAAGTAAACTTCTTTATAGTGAAATTTCATGACGTAGATGTTATAAGTGTTTGTACTTTTATATGTAAATATTAAGTATTACAGGCCAGGAGCCCTTCTAATAGATCCTGTTCCAAAACCAGCACGCTTTCACGTGCAGAGACGGGAAGTACATACGTGCCGTTGTGTTCACGTTCAGCATGAGAACCGCTGTTTTCGTGCGCACCAGCACCCCAAGACAGGTAATTTCCGCCGTTGCACGCTTAAGCGTGCTGGTTTTAGGACATTTTTTCAGTAATATGTATAAGGAGCATGCGTTTGGTCAGTTTGCTCCTGGCTTTCCCACTGAAATGCCGGAATCACACTACACTATCGTACCTTCAACTTATATGAGCGGACTTACAGCTTGCACATCGCCCCGATATAAAGTGAAATTCGATATCACGGATACGGCGGCAGGAACGAGGTGCGAGCTGAACGTCCGACCATAAAGACCATGTGATTGTTTAGTGTGATCTCGGCATTAGAAAGCCATATTTACATACATTAGGTACTCCTTCATGTACGATTGCTCAAGACTTTCTACAAAAATTATGTAAATTGCGGTGTCTATCAACTTTTTCAAGATTTCTCAAGAAAAATATATAAACTCTGCACTGTTTCATGCAAAAATATTTCGTATAAAAATACTTAAACATTCGTTACAAGGAACTTACTTAGAAATATAGATACTTCAAAAAATACATCGCTGAAGATCTCAATATTATAAATAATTTTTTTAATTACAGCATTTTATAGAATGAAGATGCTCGTGTACTTTCATAATACGAAAATTATTTTCAGTTTGCAGGTTTTTATTTCTCATTCAACATTGTAGCAACAAGGAATGTTAAGTGGACCCCATGTAATTAGTTATTGAATGAAAAACTGATATGTTACATAGACTGAACCCTATATCGGGTGGCTGACAAGGCCTTGGTAGGAATAGCATTAAGGTAGTGACAGTACAAAGTCATGCGTCCGGTAAGAGGTTAAACAAACGCGTGTTACTAGCTTGGAAGTGAATAAATTATTTACTTTTTTAGCATTTGAGGCAGCACATTAGATTTAAGATAACAATATTAAAAATATAAATATTATTGCCATCAAATCAAGTTTCATAAGTTAAAATTCATTAATTCGTATCAAATATGAACTAAAGACACTAGGACTCTTTTTGCGGCAATGATGCAAAGTTATGTTTAAAATATAATATTTGTAAATTATGTTTTATAATTACATTTCAAACTGAATATAGCGCCTCATAAGCTGACCATCTAATCTAATACTAAGAATGACCGTCGTGTGTTTATAAATATATATATAAATATATAAAACTATCAATAAATAAATAAATTGTAAATATATATCTTACTGGGATATCTTGCCAAAATATATATATTTATACGTTCGGTGTCACGCTCTTAACGAAATAGATAGGCGGAATTTAGCCCAGGTTGGAGGCTCTGGTTGTCCTCTCAAGCTCCATTGAAAGTGATACGCAGAAAATAGGCCGGGTTGCAGAAGATGGCAAACGTATCTTAAGCAGGGATAGTTGAAATTCCAACAATGAAGACATCGCAGGCTTAGTCTGATTTGTACGAGTANTTCTTGCATTGCCGAAGTTGAAATCGTAGCACTGAAGATATCTGAAGTTTCCGTTGGCACTCTCATGCTTCTTGATTCGTAGTTTCTTCCCACAGATGATTTCGTTTCTTGAGCTATTCTTCCCACTTTGATGCAATTGTCAACGAAACTGACGAAACATAAGTTTTCACGGACAGTAGACAATTATTTCTTCTGGCTTACTGTTTTCCTCTGATGAAGCACTTTTCTCTTCATAGGTCAAAATTTGAGCACCTCAAATGAAACAGATATTTGAGGTGAAAAGACGGTATCAACGTATCTTTGCTACGGAGCGAACACATTGTATATAAGCTGGTATTTTGTTTAAGTTTGTTGAAGTGTTTTTCTCAAGATGTTACCTCCGCCTGTCTATATAGAAGACCTAAAGATGACAGCACGACAAAGGATCAATGAAAAAAAGAAAAAAATTAAAAAGCAAATAAGAGAAGAGGAGATCCCGCACCGGCCTAGAGGCATTAGGCAAACGTATAGATTATTGCGTGAATTCTTCACGCATGGGTCCACTAGTCTGTATATTAATACGCTAGCAGCTACATACTTACTTTTTTGTGTCACGCTCTTCATCACAAACAGATACAAGAAAATTCGAGCTTTATTCGGTTCGGGAAGCTGGCATATCTATGATACGGCTGGTGACTAATCTCTGGGCCACAGGCTAGGACTTTTTAACAGTTTATACGCCCGAACCTGTATCGTGGTTTACTGCCAAATGAATTCCACGGGTCCAGTTATACAGAGCAACTTATAAATATATCCCACGGGGCAGCTTCAGTAATTATTATCATCAAAATGGCTGGTCGTATAAGAAATCGTACATCGAATCTCGGTGTTGTTTGTGCAGTTGATGGAGAATTGCCATGGTAAAATGCAAAGGTTTCACTTATCTATCTGAAGCGTCTCAAGCCAGACCGTGAACGTTTCACGGGCGTTGCTAGCTTATATAAATATTCCACGGGTCCAATGATACGCAGTGGTCAGCAATCCTGTGCAGTTGGGCAAGGTCTTATTTAAGAATTTTTATGCCCCTGGGCTCTTCTGAATGAACGGTTTGGGCCATGGAAAATTTTCATGTGGGGGTGGGCACTAAGAGTGCTATAGTCAACGTTTCACGGGCGTTGGTAGCTTATATAAATATTCCACGGGTCCAATGATACCCAGAGGTCAGCGATCCTGTGCAGTTGGGCAAGGTCTTATTTAAGAATTTTTATACCCCTGGGCTCTTCTGAATGAACGGTTTGGGACATGCAAAATTTCCGTGTGGGGGTGGGCACTAAGAGTGCTATAGTCAAATCAGCTTACGCAGCTGTGCCAAATTTAATCTATTGACGAATTAACTTTGAGTATCCGAATATAAATATAATTTTATTGATTGAGATAAGTTATAGCACGCGCAAAAGTGAGATTTGGCAAAGTTGCTTTGCGTTCCTAGCCACGCCCATCGGACTCCTTACGCTGGTTTGACTATAGCAATATTCAGGGGGGGGGGGAGCGAGACACAAAAGCTAGGCCCTAAGCAGTGCATTTTTTCAGGGCCTCATTTCCAGTGAAGGGTGCGTGTAACTTGTTAGGAAGGGAGTGTGTCCCCCACGATCCTCTCCTGGCTACTCCACTGCAGGGAATGATGGATATTATTATCAACCAAAAGGCTGGACTTAACATACGGCATCGAGTCCCAGTGTTGAAGAATAATTGTGGTTTTGCCATGCTAAAATATGAACGTTTCACGGGTCTGCCTGAAAGGCCTTGCTAAGCCGTGAAAGTTACACGGGTCCAGCTGGTCTATATATTAATACGCTAGCATCTGCCTACCTACCTAAATACCTACCTTTATGTTGCACTCTTCACTAAATGATAGAACAAATTTAGAGATTTGGCTTCAAATATGAATCATTTCCGTGTATCATTGCTACCTACGGGTTGTCATTTTTTTTTTTTTTTTTAACATTCTATTCGCTTTGCAGGCAGCGGAGGGCATTTCTAATAAGGCTAGTTGCGTAGCTATGATACGGCACGGGTAAACAGAAAGGTTAGTGTTGGGCTTTTTTGTTCTGAAGTCTCTTTTGAAGCGATTGCGCTGCCGCCAAAGCATCCGCCTTTACAGTCTACAGTGTGATGCCTGAGCAAATACAATGACATCTTGAGCACAGAAGATGACCCTATTGTGAGGGGAGAAATTGAACCGAATATATTTTCTTTTAGCTACTGTGCAGCTATATCACCATCAACAAAGTAGAAAACTTATGGGTTACTGATCAGTATTCACGGGTTCCGAAATAATGAGAAAAATTCGAAACACCGACAAAAAATTGGAAAACGTGACCTTATGGAGGGTGAAATTATGTAAGAGCTTAGAAAAGGCGTGCAAATACATACTGCAAGATAAAATTGCAAGATGTTGCGTGGAATTTCTATGTCTTTATCAAAACACAAGTGCGAATTCGTTTGTCACTGAACAATTGCGTGATTCAGTGATGAAATCGAAATACTAGGAAAAGTTAAACGAGACTTAAGGTTGATGGACTCCATGAGGATAGCCTGGGTTAAGCGGGGGACGTTAGTTCAGACGGGGTGGTTTAGATATGGGTGCTACATCATTTTAAATAAGGTAAGTAAAATATTCACTAACCGCGGAATTTCCACGGGTGAAGCTAACGCACCTAACTATACCTCAACTTACAAATAACCAGAGCTTACTTATGTATGTAAAGTAAAGGATTAGTAAAATTTCATTGATATCACTTAAAAGCACTGCAGTGTTACTCAATATATTGCTATTTTTTAAAAACTTCTTTTATGTTTTGATTCGCAAATAAATTTTTTTTTTTTTTAGAAGCAAATTTAGAGAAATGGTGCGGTGCAACGAAATACGCCGTGCCATTTCTAAAAATATTGGCTTATCCATGAGAGAAAATACCGGCCACGATCGTGCACTGTGAGCGGATGCTGATGCAAATTCTTTGTCGTCAGCCCGATACAGTAATAACTAGAGTACTCTGAGAGCGCATACCTCCGCCAGCCAGGCAACGGTTACGAAAAATTAAAATTGGTTCTGGGCCCATGATATTCTTTGTATCGATACCAAAGTCTACTCATTTGTGCCCATCAATGGTGTTAACAGCTTCAGCAATTTTTTTGAAGATCCGTTCTTAACTTTTTGAGTTATGCTGCTAACAAACATTATGACAAACATGAGTCAAACAAACAAAAAACTTTGCACCAAATTTTGATCATTTTGTCTTTGAACATTACTAACAACTCCTATAAATTTCATAAAGATACATTCACTATTTCTTGAGTTATTTTGCTAACAAGCATAAAATTAAAAACAGTGACAAACAAACGAGCGAACGGATCATTACAAAAATTTGGTAATTTACTCTTCGTAATATCCCTAAAAACCTATGTAAATTTCATGAAAATCCATTCTTAGCTTTTTGAGTTATAGCATTGAGAAAGTGAGGTAAACAAACAAACAAATGGATGAACGGAACTTCACTAAAAGTTAATCATCTTTTCCTCTTAACATACCTAACAATCCCTGTAAATTTCATCCAATCCGGCCATAAATTTTTGAGTTATCTTGATGACAGACGAACGGAAAGACAAACAGACTAATAGACAGCCAAACCCGACGAAAACATAACCTGTTGGCGGAAGTAATTAGTGCACCACTCTGAGAGCGCATACATCCGCCAAGCGTATGTCATGACATTAGGATTTCTTTTTTATCATCACGAAAACTTGGACATTTCTGCCTTTTGATAGTAATAGCAGCTCATGTAATTTTCTAGCAAATTTGTTTTAGTTAGTTACGTTCTGACAAACATTTCAACAAACATTAATCAAACACACGAACGAACAATAGTCATCAAATTTCATCATTTATGTCTTTCGACATTTCTAACAGTTCCTGCAAATTTAATGAGTACCCATTCAATACTTCCTGAGTTATTCTGCTAACAAACATAAAATCAAACTCAGAGAGAAGAAAACAAATGAACCAACAGATTGCCACAAAAATTTGGTAACGTACTCTTCGTGATATACGTGACTACTCAAATAAATTTCAGAAAAATCCGTTCATTACTTTTTTTAGTGATGGTATTGCGAAAAAAGAGGCGACAAACAAACATTTGAACCCATCTTCACTAAAAGTTAATCATCTGTTCCTCCTAACATGCCCAACAATCCCTATAAATTTCGTAAATATATGTCTAGAACATTTTGAGTTATTTTGGGGACAAACAGAGAGACAGACAAATAGACAAACTCAACGAAAGTGTAACCTCATTGAAAGAGGTAATAAATATTTATTACGCACATAAGAGCGTAAATGCGCAGTTCACGCTGCTGTGTAATTAAGTGGAGTGGTGGTTCCTGAAACTTAAAAAGTTTCATTTTCTTAGGCAACTTTTAATAGCAAAGTAACACGGCCATAAGAGCGACTGTTACTTAGCTAAAGTATACAGGCAGGCTTGGCTGCCGAGCATGCGATGAGGAGCATTGGATGGGCTTAAGGACAGAGTTGGTGCTTAGTCAAGGGATTATAAGAGGTTTGGAACAGTTGGTGTTTAGTCAAGAAATTAAGAGGTTTGGCACAGTTGGTGTGTAGTCAAGGAATGAAAATTTTTGGCACAGTTGGTGTTTTGTCAAGGAATTACGAGGTTTGGCACAGTTGGTACTTAGTCAAAGAATTAAATGAGGTCACACACAGCTAGTGTTTAGTGAAGGAATCATGAGGTTTGGCACAGTTGATACTTAGTAAAATACTTCAAGAATAAACTGAGGATAGACACGGTTGGTACTGAGTAAAGTAATTCATGAATTAATTGCTTTTTGGCACAGGTGATGCTTACTAAAGGAATTCAGGAGTTAAAATTAATGAGGTTATATGCTTCGAAAAGTAATGACTTAGATTACGTCTAGTTCATAATGATTTGGCATAACGGTATGAGGAGGCGCAGCATCGCCAGAGGTAGCATTCCAGTGAGTCACTGCTGACTATTGACCACCCACATCGTTGGTGGAGTGAGCTAAAGGGTCCAGTATTCGGTGCTGAACCTTCGCTGCCACTCTTTGTTGGTTCCAGTGGAGGTATCATTACTGATCCCTTGGCTAGGGCGGAGCTTTTGTTGGCTCACTTCGACAGGAAGTAGAGCAGAGATGTGTTCTCATTGCGTCATGGATGCCACTTTGAACCTCGCTTGACCTCTTTGGCGTTCGGATCTGGTACAATCAAGGTGCTTCTTGAGGGCCTTGATCCGTATAGAGGTGTGAAACCGAGGTACATGTTTCCTTTACTTTACAAGCAGCTTGCTTGCCCCTAAGCCAGCAGTGGTCTTCCGGCACCTGATACGGTTAGGAAATTTTCCTCGTTATTGACGTACAGGGAATATTAATCCCATTCCCAAGGGTCCAGTGTCGCCCCATGTCGCCAACTATCGACCCATTACACTGACGCTCATTTTGTCGAAGGTATTCGAGAAATTGGTCGCTAGTAAGCTTGGTCATTTTGCTGAAGTTACGGGCTTGCTGTCTGCTGGGCAGTTTGGGTAAAGAGCTGGCTTGGGTTGTTGTGACGCGCTGTTGTCGGTGTCGCACCATTTAAAGTCTGAATTAGATTGTAGGTCAGAGGCACGCCTTGTCCAGTTGGACTAAAGCACGGCGTTTGACAGGGTCATTCACAGGGGTCCATTATGCAAACTGAAATCATTTGGTTAGGGTGGTAGGGTTATGTGAATCATTCACAATTTTGTTTCTGAGCGAACGTAGAGTGTGTCTGTTGACGGCGTTTTGAGTGTCTCAATCGTAGTTGTGTCTGACGTCCCTCAGGGTAGTGTGCATGGCCCGCTGTTGTGCGTTCACTATAGTAGTTATATGTTCTCTTCGCAGGAAAACACGATAATCAACTATGCCGATGATTCCACTTTGATAGCAGTGATACCTGCTCCGCGCATGCGTAATGCTGTCGCCTAGTCTCTGAATAGGGATCTGTCACTCATTAGTGCATGGTACTCGGCCTGGAGTATGAAGCTGAATGCCAGTAAGACCAAGTCAATGATTATCAGTCGGTCTCGGACACTTGTACTGCAGCATCCCCATCTGGGGATAGATGACACTTTGCTTCAGGAATCTAGCTCCGTGGAGATTCTTGGTAATGTCTTTGATGCGAAGCTTACTTTTGAGCCGCATATTAGGCGACTGGTGTCACGTGCTTTCGCCAAGATTGAGCTCGTGCGTAAGGTGAATTCTGTGTTTGGTGACACTGAGGTTGTCCGCAGATGTTGCAATGCTTTTTTGCTGCCTATGTTGGAGAATTGCTCAACTGTTGGGGCTTCAGCTGCTGACACTCACTTGCTTCTGATGGACCGACTTGTTAGTTCAGCCAGCAGGCTGATAATGGCTGATAATGATCTAGTGGACCTGTCCCACAGGAGAAGGGTTGCCGAGCTCTGTATGTTTTATAAGGAGTGTAATAATGAGAGGTATTAGTTGTATTCTTCTATTTCTGCCCAGAGGTCTTTATGAGAGAGACTCGTGCTGCGGTCGGCGCGCACTCTTTCACTTTGGAGGACGTTGGATGTCTAACTAATCAGTTCTGTCGGTGGTTCGTTCCCTGGTCAGCTAAGGTTTGGAATTTGTTGCCAGCATCGGCTTTCGGCCTGCAGGCGTTCAAGTCAGCGGTTAATGTCTTTTAGCTGGATTTTCTTCAGCAGAATTTCGGGATTCCCGGTGTTGCAAAGTGCTTCATTTGGGTTGTATTACCTGTCCGTGGAAGCTCGAGTAGAATCTATTTAATAATGTATTAAATTAAATTGGCTTCTATCCTTGGTAAAGTAATTGATTCAGTGACCATTGAGACTCGATGCTGTAATAGATTAATAGCGAAGTTCGATGGACTATTTTTGTTTTAAAATAACCTTTACTTCTATGGCAAATTATCTATATCAGAGATGTCGGTAAGCGAATGACTGAAGTTGCTCGGGGGGTCCAGATGTCGATACCTGCACAGTCAGAGGATTAAAATCAGCTTAGAACTGGGAGCATCGGCACAGACGAGGTCATTATGTTGAAGCTACGCTTTGTGCTATGGATGGAGAGGATTCTAAAGTTGGGAGTTCGATCGGGTTGGAGAAGGCAATGACTGAGAAATTTTTCCTTTTTTTTTTTTTTTTGCTGAAGGGATGGTTAGTTTGTTCTACATGAAGACGGGGACCTGAATGAGTGGTTTTAGAGTGTGGTATACCGGTTCTACTAAATACACCTAAATGTTGATCAATGTGAGCTCTGTAATGTTGTCCAGTGGTACCTATCAACGAAGCATTGCAGTTTCTGCATTCAAATTGGAAGATACTACCTGACGGAAGAGGTGGGGGAGGAGTTTGTGTTTAAATTTAGACGGTACGGTAAATGGGTTTTTGTATATGAATTTGAAATATATATGTAGGAAGGCTTCAGAGAGGGACGTTTCTTGAGAATTATTCACCCTATTAAAAGGGGCTTTGCTCTAGTATGGAAGGAAGTGAGAGAATTCCAATTTGTGAAAGTAAAATTTGGTAAAACCGGGATCGAATAATTTATATAAAACAATCTACAGCTGTGGTCTAGAAAGTGGTGTGGATAACCGTTGTTTTTGGAAACTGTACGAAGAAAATCTACTTCATCTGAAAATGTAAGACAAAAGGCAACTAGACGGTATGCTCGAAATAGTAGAGTTTTCATTGCATTGATTTCAAGTTGATCATAGCAGAGATATATGCACTCTCAGAGAAAGACAGTAGGCTAGAAGAAACAGTTGTCTACTGTCAGTGCCTGTGAAATACTTGAAGAGAAAGCTACATAGTCAAATTTAACAAGAAAGACAGTAAGCTAGAAGAAATAGTTGTCTACTACCCGTAAAAATCATCACCTCGTGAGTGCCCCGTTCACTATTTGAAGAATTTATACGTCGTGACCTGAGAGAAAAAAACTTATATAACCAGACTCCAGAAACTTCATGCATACTGTCTCGATTTCAAGAAGTGTTTCAAGCAAGAAGTGCATCCAGATGAAGAGATAAGGATCCAGTTTTCACCATCTTCTGCAAGCTGATCATCGATTTCTACCAAAACGTAACTGAATTATAAAATCTGCAACCTGCATATTTTTTGCCTATCTACTTCCTTCAAAGCGGATACGAAATAAATACACTAAGCGTTTTATTATATTAGCATTGAATGGAGGCAAGCTTTCGATTTCTTATGATACCATCTTAAGGCGAAGACGACATTAAAATATTAAGAATTGTCCGAACTTACCACTATCCAAATAGTAACATAGATACTCAAGAATTATTTCCTATCATACAACAATTACATTAGTTTACTATAAACTAGAACACTTTGAGAGCGTATACCTCCGCCAAGTAAAGGAACGGTAACGAAAAAGTCAAATTGTCTCTGAAACCATGAATTCTTTTGTATTAACTCCAAACCTAATCATTTGTACCCTTTAATAGTATTAACAGTTTTTGAAATTTTTTTGTAGATCCATTCATACTGCTTGAGTTATGAGTTATGCTGCTAACAAACATTATGACACACATAAGTCAAACATACAAACGAACCAACGCATCTTCACCAAAATTTAGTCATTTATATCTTTTAACATTACTAACAACTTCTGCATATTTCATAAAGATCCATTCAAAACATTTTGAGTTATTGCGTAACAAACATTATGACAAACACAAATCAAACATTTCCACATTATAAACAATTCCTATAAATTTCAAAAAAATCTATTCAAAACTTTTTGAGTTATTGCGTAACAAACATTATGGCAAATACAACTCAAACATGGAAACAAATCAGCCTATCTGTACCAAAATTTAATCATTCATGTCTTTTAACATTGCTAACAATTGCTGTAAGTTTCATAAAGATTCACTCAAATCTTTTTGAGGTATTGCGCTATCAAACATACAACCAAACACAGCAACAAACATACGAACGAACTAATAAATCGTCACGAAAATCTGGTCATTTACTTTTTGTAATATACCAAACATTTCATGCAAATTTCATAAAAATTAATCCATAACTTTTTGAGTTATGACATTTAGAAAAATGAGGCAGATAAACAAACAAACAAAAAGATGGACAGATCTTCACCAAAAGTTAATCATCTGTTCCTCCTAACATACCTAACAATCCCTATAAATTTCGCCAAAATCCGTCCATACCTTTTCGAGTTACAGTATTTGGTGACAGACAGACAGATAAACCCGACGAAAACACACCCTCCTTGGCGGAGGTAATAAATCAGCAGAAGAGTGTGCCGCGGCCTACATATGTGAAACCAAGAAGCAACTGACGATGTGAATATCATATGTCAACATAAATGAATATCACTTAGAACACAAGTACCCCTATATTCTCTAAATTACAGTAGTAACAGAAATCATTCAATTGATAGTGATCATCCAATAAAGTAATGAACTTTTACAATTTTAGACCTATGCTCTGATTTTGACTTGCGTGTACAACATTAAAAATCATTTGCATTCACAAATTCCTACCGGCATTGAACGATCAAGCAAGTTCTCCTGATTTATTTATAATAAACTGATGTACTTGTTGTATGATAGGAAGTTATTCAAGAGTATCTATGATACTAATTAGATAGTTATAAGTTCGGACATTTCTCAATATTCTAATGTCGCCGTCGCCTGAAAATGGTTTCAGTATAAATAGAAAGTTTGCATCTATTCTAATAAAATATTGCTTTTCATCGTTGCCCTAGTCTCTACTTCGATTAGCAAGATCCGTTTCCCAGTAAGAAAACCCCTCGCACACGTTGAAGGGGGGTTCAGGGGCTCTCCGCTCGGTCCGCCTTTAGTAAACATCTTCTTGTGCTCCCCATGAAACATTTGAGCTTAACAACTGCCCAAATCATTTCAAACCCATCCGTAAAAAACGTATTGACGACACTTTCCACATCTTCAAAAATACAGCAGATCCAGAATTATATTTGTGATATTTGAGAAGTGAATATCAAAATATCAAATCCACTGCCTAGACCTGAGAATTAATCAAACAGTTCAATAGCTCTTTAGACATCCTAACTACAAATCAAGACTCAACGCTGACCTCTAGCCTCTAGAGCATACAGAAAACCCCCCATTTTCAGGCCTCTGGAACAGTTTTTTTTTTAATTAGTGCTATAACCAATTTAAAATCAATACAGTTAAGACTCTACAATTTCAAGCACACCTTCTGTCTTTCTCTTATGTTACATAATGAGATGAAGTAGATTTTTCTAATTGTTTTTAATAACGGCCGTCTGCATTAGCTTCTAGACCACTATTGAAAACTGCTTCTAGATAAACTATTCGATTCCGGCATCACTAAACTTTACGTTCGTAAATTGGACTTCTTCCACTCCCTTTCATCGTGCAGCAAAGCTATTGTTAATACAGTAAACTCTCTAAAGGTTTCTGAAGCTCACCTACCCAAAAATTTGAAATTTTCATACAAAAACTCATTTGCCATAAGGTCCTATTTTAAATTTAAAGAAACATTGTCCACACATCTTCTGTCAGGTGGCGTCTACGAATTTCAATGCAGCAGCTGCAATACTTTGAACGTAGGTGGTACTGGGCACCATTACGAAGCTCGCATTGACCAACATTTAGGTGTATCTAGTGGAACCTGTTTACACACAATCAGCTCACCGTCATCATGCCGTAGAAAATAAGAACCCTATCAGCCAGAGAGACCTCCGGCATTAACATTTTACAACCCGATCCCACTCACAACTTTAAAATCCCTTTACATCCATAGCACAAAGCCTAGCATCAACATAATGACCTCGGTTGTACCACTGCTCACAGCTCATAGCTGATCTTAATCCTCTGGCTGTATAGGTATTGAAATCTGAACCCACCGAGTAACTCCAATCATTGCGCTTTAGACTTCATTCTGATAGCGTCTCTGATATATATTTTTTACCATACAAATAAAGACTAATAAAGGTGGTTTCATGCATTGTAAAGTAATGGATTTATTGGAATATATAAGGTATGCCTTACATGATAAAATAATATATGAAATGATCTGTGGTAGATGGTAAAGTAATATTGGAATTAAATAATATTTGGGGTTCGTTCAGTAGCTCGTATAAATCGATCTACACCAAGTTCATTCACCAAAGCCTCAGACAGGAGCGCCGGCTTCGTCCCGTTGAATCGAGTCTAGGGCGTTTATCTTTACTCAGTTATCCATGATTAAAACTCAAAAATGCTCCTTAGAATGGAGTTTCCAGCTAACCATTTTTATTTCTCATCGTCTGAAGATATTATTATTTAGGCTTTCATATTTGCAAAATTTTCATTTTTTATCAGTGAATTTCATGATTACAATTCAATATCGGGGCCCCTTGCCTATTTTGTGCTTCATACGTAGCTTTCTTGCAAAATAAAATTGCAACAGACTCAGCCTTTTTTTTTCAATAATTATAATCGATTCATGTCGCCGAAAGCACTTTTTCTGTCAGCTCACGGGATTTCTTCAAACATCGTCGCTCTTTCAGTTTAAAAATACTTTAGAATGAAGCAGTTCAGAACTGCTCTCTAGTCTGGTAGTCTGGATACGACTCTTCCCATATTTTGATCGTTATGTGATATCTGCAGTGGGAAGATTTCAAGATATGAAAATTGGTAGTGTATGTTGGCATGATACGTGTAAAAGGAACTTCGTGTTTTTGCTTCGAAACTAACTGAATATTTCTTTAAGAGCAAGTGACAAAACGACAAATCTTATTGAGCTTCCTCCGAAAGAAAAGTAGGACTACTTCTAGCGAGTTCGATTTGCTCCTAACTAATACTAAAAGTAATGGTACAATAGTTAGTGTATTGGAACCATCTTAGCTATGACAATCTAACGCGCGGTGTTCTCATAACAATTTTCGTTGGGGTTAGCAGCCTAGAGTACAGCCAACGCAACTAATCCGTCTACGCTGTCGTTGCACGGCTTCGGCTTACGCAAAATTTAATTGAATAAAATTGGCGAAAATATCAGCCGTTGCTGCAATCTTTGCACTGCAGGAAGTGCCAGCGGTGAACTTTCAACTATTGCTGCTTATGTCCGTAAGCATTGATACGTTAAGAATAAATTATCAGAGCTCGACGTCCTCCTGAATTCAAAGCCAAGACTAGGCCATCGGAGTAGTTGATTGGTGCTAACAAAAGTCGTTGAATGGGGCACCGGCCGCAGAAGAAGCGATAAATACTGATAAATACTACAGAGCAAGTTAAACCCCCAATTTTCACTGGGAATTGGATATGAAAACGCTTCACAGCTGCCCACTGAATGCTACGATTCAATGTCTCATTAAAAATATTTATGGTATTTTTTACTATCACCCTCTTCTGAAATCCAGTATCTTGTTGACCTATTTAGGTGAAATAAGGAATTTTAAGACATTTTCCATAAATAACGTTTTTGTCGGAAATGCTTTGTTTCGAGATATTTGACTTCGAAGTTCCTATTGTTCTTCTATGAGAGAAAATAACTACACTCGCACAGTATTAAAGAATACCTTATTTCATTGGTTTTTGGGTTAGGTTAGGACCGTTAGGTTGGGTTAGGTTAGATTGGATTGGGTTAGGTTAGGTTGGGTTAGGTTAGGTAAGGTTAAGAAGGTTCATTTAGGCTCCTATGGGGTCGTTAGCAAGCCTACAATGAAGCCGGCTAGTTTCTCTCATAGAAGAAACAATGAGAACTGCAATGTCAAATAAATTAAACATTTCCGACAAAAACCTTATTCACGAAAAAGTATTAGAATGCCTTAATTTACCTACATATGGCAACAAAAATAGTGAATTCGAGTGGGGGTACTGTTAAAAATTTACCAAAAATATTGCTATCTGATATACTAGAACTCCCGCTGGACTAACGTCACGAGGCAGGACGTCAGCGGATTATGCGTTTCTCGTAAGGATGTTTTCTGGCAACCGGTGAGTGCTTCCAGCTACCTAATAACGAGTAATATATTTGCCTCTAATTACGTAGAAAGCCTAAAGTTTCTTGTCTATACTGGAGCCTATAGCTTGAAGGTCAGAAAGGAAAATGACGTTAATCTTTTTGTACATAAGGCTACAATTATTGCTTATAGTGGCAATACAGAAAGTCCTCCACTCAGACAACCCTAGTTGTACGAAATATTTTTTCTTAGTTTGAAAATTTTCACTTCAAGGTGTTCGATATAATTTCTTGAATAAAGATAGCATACATTGACTAATTCAAAGTAAAAGTTTTTAACGAAAGTGAGAAAAATGAGCAAGGCAATGGTGGTTTACATCGAGGACTTCCTGTGGCTTGCAAGATCACAAGTCTCTAGCTGATGTGTTGCTGATCAGCACCCCTGATGTCTCTTTGTTATCGTTTTTCTATACTCTTTATCGGTGCCTAGTTATGTTTTATTATCTTGGCTTCCTGAGCCCATCATCTAAACTATCACTGTATAAGTTTAAGTGTTTCTATGACCACTTGCTGTAACAGTGACTCCGTTCTTAATAAAAAGTTTACTGTGTATCACCCGCGAACGAAGTGAGAGAGGTCATAATGTTTTCGTTGAGGATTTAGGTATATATATATATATATTTGCATATATATTTATATATTTTTCTGTTCACCCTAAAAGTGGTTGAAGGAGTTGAGCACTGTCCATAATTTTTTTAGGGAGCTTGGTGCGTTGACCTAGATGTGACCCATGCCAAAAAATTAGGCCTGATTGGCCATAAAAATGACGTTGCTGAATTTGCCTCCACCGCTGCAGAGTGTCTTACGCCGCGAGACGTTCTATTTTTCCTATGTTAGTATTAAAGATTAATCCAGAGGGGCTGTGCCCTAACTTTGTTCATCAAAAATGACTGCGTTGAACTTGCTTCCATCGCAGGTGATGATCTTACACCATGAGGCGTTCTAGTTTATTACTACCTCCGTAGTGGAGGTTATGTTTTTGTCGTGTTATGGTTTGTTTATTTGTCTGTCACCAGGATTACTGAAAAAGTTGTGAACAGATCTATACGAAATTTGCAGGCATTTTTAGGCATGATGACAGAAACAGATGATTGAGTTTTGGTACAAATCCGCTAGTCTGTCTCTTTGTTTGTCTCCTTGTCTGCCTATTTTTCTCAAGGCCATAACTCGAAAAGTTATGGACGGATTTTCATGAAATTTATATGAGTTGTTAAGAATATTACGAAGAGTAATCGCCAAATTTGGGGATGATCTGTTTGTTTGTTCCTTTGTCTGTCACTATGTTTTATTTTATGCTTGTTAGCTTAATAACTAAGATAGTTATGGATGGATCTTTATGAAATTTACAAGAGTTCTTAGTAATGTTAAGAGTCAAATGATTAAAATTTTGGTGATGATCGGTCCGTCTGTTTGTGTGTTTGACTTATGTTTGTCATAATGTTTGTTAGCAGCTTACCTCAAAAAATTATGAATGGATCTTCATGAAAATCACAGGAGTTGTTAAAACTTTCAAGAGGCACAAATGATAAGATTTTTGGTGCTGTTTCAAAGAATAACGTAGTTTCAGAACCAATTTGAATTTTTCTTTACTGTTGCCTTGCTTGGCGGAGGTATGCGCGCTCAGAGTGCTCTCTAGATATTATGGTAATTATACCATTGGAACTATTATTAAAAATTGTCCATCAGTATTTACTTTACGGCTCAATAAATGAATCATTACTGTTATGATTATTGTTATTGCTATTATTTTTTATTTTTACTTCACTATTCTTACGTCTTTTACTCTATTACTATTATCAGTAGTAGGATGCTATTTTAAGTTCAACAACTTTCCAGCCTCAGCTGATAGTGAAGAAGTACTCGTCTGAAATTATTCTAAATTGGTTTTTTACAGATTTGGCCTTGGAAACAGTATGACTCGATTGCAAATAACCGAACGATGCGAACGCAAAACTATAAACGTTTTATTATCTTGTCCTTCACTGCAACCTTGTGCAAAGTGATCTGTGAGAGAAACGTTTCCGGTGCAGCTATGTGGAAAAGTTCAAATTACACGTGTGGGTGAAAAATAATATGTGAAAAATCGTATGTAAAAATTGTTCGTGAATTTCAGTGGAACAAGACAGAGTGTTGCGATGTAAAGCTTAACTATGTAAAGCAACATGAAGGAAATTATGTTATTTAACCAAATGAAAATATAGGAAAGTGTTTTGTCAATAACAGCGAAAAACGATTGAAAATACCAACCTTATGGAGACCAGCAAAACGAAACGGAAACGTTGCGACTGCAAAATTTAAAATATTAATAAGTGAAAATACATTCAAATCCCATTATAAATTTATGATAAGCCGTAAAAGATGTCTTGCGTCTTTGCTATAAAATAACGGTAATGCCCTCGTTCAGCCGTAAAACAGCCATTACTTTACCTCGTGCGACAACGAAACAGCCATAGCTTACCGTCGGTCACCCATAAAAATCCATCATTTGTCATCGTTCGACCATAAAACAGCCATAATTTGCTCCTGAACTACTAAAATGCAACCGTCATTTTCCCCACGCTAGATCCCAAAACGACCTTAAAATTTCTCTATGAATTACCATAATGCGCCCGTGCTTTAGCCTTGAGCAATAATAATAACCCCGTATTCATCAACAACTTGAACATAATTTTCCCATGTAAAGGCCGACCATAAATTGGCCTACATCGTCCGTGAAGGCTTGCAATTTTTCAATACTTAGCCATAAAGCGGAAACGACTTACCATTATCACTGCAATTAGCAAAAAAATAAAAAATATGCCACCACTCCGTCAAAAAATGCTATTGTACCGAACAACAAGTCCTGCCTTAAATTTTAAACAGCTTGCTTTACTACCATAATGCTTTCGAGCTCTACCAGCTAAGAGCCCCAAAATTCTATTTTGTCAATACTAGCAGTTGTTTGTCGCTAGTTGCTTTACCCCAAAAAAAGATCACAAGGACTATTATAGGATCATATCTTGAGCTAATTTAGGTGAGCCCATAAACCAAGATATTCAAGTAGTACCATACACTCGATAGAATCAGATAATTTGTAGCACCCTCAACGCACCCATATGCGTCAGAGCATGAAACATCAGGTTCATGATTTATCCTTACAAAATGAACATTTAAAACGTAAGATGCAGTAATTGCATTTAAATGTAGATTGGATACTAATAAAGCAATATTGAAGATATTGCAATGCATGGTGAATTCTGAAATAACTTTTCGTCTATCATATTGACGAGACCAAAGCAGTGAAATAATAGTAATTTCAACAATTCATGATACTGTTAGTATTTTCATCTATGGGCAGAATGAGGATATTATATAGTATGCCATAATATGATCATACTTACTCATAGTTCATAACTGGATCATTCATCGTCGCTCATACATGCAATAGACTACCAAATATCGTCCGTCATCCAAATATTGACGGCTGGGGAAAATATTTTTCGTTCAACATCAGGAGAATTTAATGGGAATTTGTGGATTTTATTTAGTACCGTCCATCAAAACAGTAAGCCATCATTTATGGCAGCATGCTCTATAGAAATCAATTTGTCATCCACAAAAGAAGTATTGGCGAGAATTCAGAAGTTTCATAAAAAGGAGTCCTTGCTCTTAAGGCGAGAATTTCGGTAGTCCCGCGTCCCATATCGCCGACCTGATCGGCCGTGTCCAACATTTACGGAAAAACGCGAATTCCATAAAATTATAGTGCTTACGAGTCACTCTTGGTTTATGGCAGCCTATTTATGGCTCTCGTGACTAGGTACGTTTTCGCAAAACCTTAAAAGTTGCCGATAATGTATATATAAAGTAAAAATATAGGCAAATATCATTTACGAGTCTCCCAGGCCGCTGTTCTCCGTCGCTAATTTTCGTGAAAATTTATTAAGTAACCAAAAAACTTGCATCTTTGGTTACTAAATACAAATAAGTAGCATCCTTTCTGGCCTGTTGCTTTCATGCGCAATCGTCAAATCCTGCTATTTCCTTGTATCCCTGTCCTGTACTAAATTTTCGTTTGACTTTTTCCTAAGCACCACATTAAGCAAAGAAAGTAAAGATAAGATTTCACGCAGTTGTTCGAAGACTGGTAACGCATTTTTTATACACTATACTTTTGCTAAAATTTTCTGATGAGTTTAAAATTCCAATTGCTAAAAACCGAAGAAAGAAACAAGTGTACTCAATGCATCGACAAGACCGGCCAGATTATCTTCTCCCTCTTACTGTCGAGGAGAGCAATCTTGTCTTGCAAGAAATCCTCTTCTCACTGAGATAAATTCAATCCTGAATTGGGTAATAACGGCGAAATGAGGTGCGTCAAGATACAATTGGAATCATCCCCGGGAATGGTTGATACCGGGCCTTATTACCTCGCTCACAGCGGTAATGGTAACGCAGGTAATAGGTACAGGAGAGTGTTCAAGACATCTCCTTTTCGGGACAAAGAATTGCGCA
>LQNS02001154.1:6603831-6618562 GCA_001587735.2 Parhyale hawaiensis
AAGACGCTGGAGTTAGATATAGTGCGGAAGTTGCCATAACACTGAGCTACGAGAGCATAAAAGCAGTTTCGCTCCACTCGAGGTTAACTGGAACACAGCTCCACCTGACCCTATCAGACGGTTAGTGTAAGCTGTAGAAGTTTTCTTTCAGAGGCAAGTTCCTAGTCTTCAAATTATAAGCCAGATTTTTTTTCCTGTTTACACCTGGATTTATTCAGAAATGTTTATATTCCCCATTAGAGATTATTTATATACACACACAAGGTTATCACGGGATTTCAATCAAGGATTCAACTATTGCTTGTCCGTTACCAAAACAGTACGTTAAGAGGGCACCAAAAGTGGACCCAAATTTAAATTATAACCTGAGGTAAACATATATTTAGTTTTACGTTACAGGGCTGTGTAGTAGACCCTATTATTATTGTTATTGTTATATTTGCTCCTTCAGCCAAGAATATTACCGCAAGCACTTGTTGCACGTTACAATGCATTTATCCAAAGAACGTGACTAATTTAAAATTAAGAATGATTATATTCTCATGTGACTAATAAACAACATTTAACCGTATTTTATACACAAATAAGGACTATCTATATACTTAATTAACTGTAATTACACCGTGACCTCAAACGACTATATAATCCTTTAAGTCAGAGGCAAGTATAATATTAAAAGTATTAATAATGATGCCTCGCACTCCCGGGAATGCCATTTAACATCGCGTGGGGTGCAAGCATATCTAATCTAGGAACGCTAGCTGTAGCGTAATAAGATGTAATTAACTCTGGTGATTTGCCAGTCAAAGTTTGCGGAAATGTTACTCGAGGTTTAATTATTCACGGTCGGGATAGTGTAAGGAAAATTCCACAGTCTTACCACGTGAGATTTAATTACCTATGACTGGGATAATATTTTTACTATCTTTGGTAATGTCATGTGAGATTTAATTACCCATGGCTGGGATAATTTGCATAAACTCTACGGTCTTGTCACGGGAGATTTAATTGCCTATGACATAGAAAATGTTCCTAAAATCTGCGGTATTGTCACGTGAGATTCAAGTACGAAGGACTGGGTTAATATTCTAAAATCTGCAGTTTTTTCGAGGGAGCTTTCATTGCCTATAACTAGAATAATGAGTGCGAATGTCCACAGAAATACATAGTTATGATATTTTCAGAACTAGGCTGTGAAAAAACGTGTAAACCTGGGAATGCCATGTGAGCTGGTGTAACACAGACTAGTATAGGTCAAAGTACCACAACCTAATTTGACCTTAACTCACCCCTCTTCAAGTAAATCTTATTTGACGTCACCTAGCTCGTTTTACTCAAAAGTTGCCTGAATTTAACTTGCTTTCGCCTATACTTTGCGTTACTCAATCCATAGACCACACCATACATTGACTGGACACTGGCCCCTAAGGCAGATTTCGGTCCCGCAATTGGGCCTGACTGCACGGTGCCGCAGACGCATTTTTATATGTTCTCCCATTAGTTGTTCATACTATGTTTAGGCTATTTGAGTTAATTTTTTTCCATTCAGCAATGACTGGCAAACTTGTACATACTTCTAAAACTTCTGTACGCAACAAATTGACAAAAATATTAAGGCGTGAAGTGTAATTACGTAGAGTAACTATTTATGACATCATTTGATATATTCAGTAAACTTATTCCACAATAGTTAGTGAAATAAGCACGTCTTATTATATGGAACTAAAGCTTCTCAAGTTCGTGCTACGTTTGATTTATTATGAAATACCGAGTAAACAGCTGATGAAAATGTGAATGAAATTTATTAGGTAGTTGTCCGGGTGAAGCGAGAAAATCAGTACAGACTGCAGAGCTGCAAAGCGAGTTGGAGCAGCTTGCAGTTATACAGTATAGTGATGAAGCCCGGCCAGCAGTGAAGTGATGAAGCACTGACTGCCAAGAAGTAATAGCTGCAGCATTGATAGCAGTGGACTAGTATAGCATTGGCGGCCGTAAAGTGATCTGAATGTCAGTGAATGAAGAAGCACTGGCCGCCATGAAGTGATGTAGTATTGACAGCAGTGAAGAGATTCAGCATTAACAGCCGTGAAGTGATATTGCATTGCAATCGTGAAATGATGTAGCTCTGACAGATGTAAAGGGAATAGTGATGTCATTGCCGCCCTGAAGTGATGTAGTGAAGGCCACTGTGAAGTAATTCCACTCCAGCAACCATGATGCGTTTCACCTTAGGCAACCAATAAGTGATGCAACATAAACTACCTATTTATGTTATACTTGGGCCCAGCCCCATTCTTTCCATGGATTAGCTCTTTAATTCGATTGTATCTGTGATTCAGAAGTTAAACTGAGCTGGGCCTCAAAAACGGGCATGATCAGTTCATCGGTTCCATGGGCAATACAACTGAAATACGTAACAAATAATAATTTGACTTTGCTTACAGCCTGGGTGTTGAATATTCGTTGGAGAAGCAAGGAATCTGTTGATAATGAACCGAACGCGCCGCTCCAAGATGGACAAGAGAGGACGGCCGAATAGCGGGTGGTCTAGGACCAGCTAAATAACACCTGCTTTAGTGCGAAAGCAAAGACGATCGTGTTGACGATCCAACGGGTCGTCTAGTAAACCATGAAGTGATAAAACGTAGGCAACTGCAAAGTGGTGTAATATACATACATCGGCAGTTACGTTAAATGATATTGACAATCACAATGTGCAGCTGGCGATGGTTCCAGTAATGAAGTGTTGTATCAGCCATAAATTGCTATGCATTAATATAATTTACCGGCTGTCTTGGTTTCTTTATCTAATAGTCTCATAGTTAAACATATATTTATAGTTCATTGGTAGGTACCAATGTAGTATTACAGTGGTTTTTATCAATTTTTTCCACATTACTGGGTTTTCTTAACCTCACTTTTGTTACTACTATTGGGATGAGGGCTAACGAATGCTCTACATGCATCAATTTATGAGATTATTGCTTCAAATTCATTAATGGAAAAGAACTCATTAAATCAAAGTACATTACGTGTAGTATCTGTGAGCCAAGTTTTTCTACAAAATTTTAATATTCCTAGGTATTATGCATTTTGAATTTTTCTTCGATTCGAAGGCATGATGTATATCGCCTACTGACAATATATATATATATGATTGTGAATTTAGATTCCCTGCTATGCAACGCATTCCTTATGGTACGACGAAAAGACAAATCTTTGTTTGAGGTCTCTTTGATCACTAGAACTGTTTTTATTAACACTTACGTAACTCGGCCACCAGGCCCAATTGCGAGAGGCCCGATTGCAGTGTCCAGTCAATATATAGTGACGTCTATGCTCAATCAAATTAAACCTAACCAACTGTCATATCATTTAACCTAGCCAAAGCTGCAGCAGCAATCCCGCTTAACCAAGCACAATGTAGCTTAAACGAGACCTAACCCAAACTAACCTAACGTGGCCTATCTCAACATAACCAACACTAAACTTATGTACCCGAAGCGAACTTAACCTACTTTAGGCCAAAACAACACAACATTATATGTATAACCAGGCCTAACTTAGTGTAACCTCGCCTAACACATCTTACGAATCCCGACTTACCGCAAGCAGAGAAGACATAACTACTTCTGCCAGTCCCGGCTGCGCCATAACACCTTTACGACTCCCATCATTTTCAATTTGTGGCCAAATTACTGCCTTAGCCACTGCTTAGCTTTGCCATCCTGAAGGAGTGTTCTTGTACGGGTGTAGTTCGTGCCCTTCCTGAGATTCGGGGACAGTATGTGTGTCTATAAGTTAGGTTATGTACCTATTCTAGCTGAATCGAACCTGTATTGCACAAAGCTAACCTATTCATAACTGCCTACCCTATTTGAACCTAATCTACCCTAATTTAGCCTAACTTAGCCTAACCTAACACATACTTTGACGTAAATCACAATGGCCCTTAAGCAAGACTGATTTTTTTGTGTGTACTGGTGCTGTCATAGGCCAGGCCCCTAGAACTCTCTGTCTAAGGGCTTTGCATAGGCGCGGTAGTGATTCATTCAAGTACTAGTTTAATTTTCTCAGGAAAGACTGCCTTCAAATGTAACAATAATTTTTCTAATTAGTCTAGTCATTTTGTCACAGAAAAGCTTAGATAAAAGGAATTAAAGTGTTTTTGAAGTACATATTTGCATTGCCATACTTATCAATTATGGCAATAATATGAAGTACTCTTAAAGCCGCCGTGGAAGTTGGATTTTCGTAAGCAAAGTTGTCCCCATCTGTTAGCAAAGTTATCTCCGTCTGATGGCAACATAACTCAAAAATTTATGGGCGGATCTTCTTAAATTTACAGGATATGTTAGAAATGTCACAAGTAACAGAAGATTCAATTTTGGTGACGACCCCAAACCAAATCTGGGGTCTGGACTATTTTCGAACTTCCAGTAGCATGGCGGGGCTCTGCCCTCTCTTGATGCTCCTCTAGTTCATATTGTCGTAGGGAAGCTGAGTCGTGAGTGATGGTAAAATTTCAAAAGTACTATTTAGTTTATCATAGACCAGCTGCCGTCAAAATTGCTGGTGATGTTTCTTTTTACTGCCTTGCCTGCTTCTCTGATGACTGCCTACCGTCAAAAATGAAGGTAATGGGTTTATGTGCTCACATTGTTATCAACCAACTATCGTCAAAGATATCGAATAAGTTTTCAAAAACTTATTAGCTATGTCACAGTCCAATTATTGACGTTTGAAAGGGTTGTAATTTTTTTTAGTGTCCGGACTAGTTTTTCGAAAGCAAACTACTGTCGGAAGAATGACGATGTATATTTACCTCCACCAAAGAGGTTACGTTTTCGTCGGATTTGTCTGTCTTCATGTTTGTCTGTCACTCCTTCTGTCTGTCTGTCATCAAGATAACTCAAAAATTTATGGACGGATTTTGACGAAACTTACATGGATTGTTAGGTATGTTAGGAGGAACAAATGATTAAGTTTTTTTTTTGTGAAGATCCGTACATCAGTTGTTTGTTTGTTTGTTTGTCTGCCTCATTTTTCTCAACTAGTTATGGACGAAATTATGAAATTTACGTGAGTTGTTAGGTATATCATGAAGAGTAAATGACCAAATTTTTGCGATGATCTGTGCGTTCGTTTGCCTATTATCGTTGTGTTTTATTTTATGCTTGTGAACGCAATAACTCAAACAATTTTCAATAGATCTCTATGAAACTTATTTGAGTTGTTACTAATGTTAAAAAACATAAATGCTTAAATTTTGGTGCAGAACGGTTGGTTCGTTTTTATGTTTGACTTATGTTTGTTATAAAGCTTGTTAACCAATAACTCAAAAGGTTTTGAATGAATCTTTACAAAATTTACAGGAGTTTTTAGTAGTGTGAAAAGACATATATGATTAAATTTTGGTGCAGCTCGGTTCATTCGTTTGTATGTTTGAAGCCGATGCAGCTGATGTCGGCACAGTTAGGAGATAGATTCGTTGATTTCTGAGTGGCGACAGAGATGCGAGTAACAATGGGCGCGCAGCCACCACCGCGGAAAACAATGTGCGTCTCAATCAACTCATCCGCAACGATCGGCGTATAACAAAGAATGAAATGCGTGGAGAGGTAGATGTGAGGGCCAGTGCACTGGAATGATGTTGTCGTCCCAGGGATACAGCAAAATGAGAGCTATGTGGGTTTCACGGATGCTCAGACACGAACAAAAGGACTGCCGATCGGATTTCCGTCAAACTGTCGTTCATCGCTGGTATAAGTGTTTTGAGAATGGTGGTGACTACATAGGAATATTAAATCTGAAGCACAAAAGGTCACTCGTTTGTATGGTGCCACTTCCAAAGACTAAAGAAGACACAGACTGGCAGCTCTTCAATATTTTAACATGAAAATTTTAGATGAATGATGATGTCACCGCCATTTTGTTGTGTTCATAACAAGTTGGTAAATAAACAAGATACAAATTTCATGTACATAGCTCTAGTTGCTCGAAATTTCGTCGATGTTAAGTGGATACAAACTCTGGACCCAAACTGCTACTATTTTCTAAGGCGTTAAGACTATACAGTATGTTTCTCAATTAGTTTCACGACTTGTTAGTTCATATTTTCTAGTTCTGCTCAGTCCAAATATTTTTCACGCTATATGAAATTGTCAAGGCACAACGCTGATGGCTGAACGATGACGTCACAGGGATCTCGAAGAGAAGCTGAGCAGCACTTGGACGCTGTCCGTCTGTGTTTCCATGTGTCTGTGCCACTTCTGTCTTCGCAGCTCTTGAACTTTTCGAGGTTAAAAAAAAAAGAGGCATTACTTTTGGAAGGACAGTCGCATTTGCTTATGTAGACTGCACTACAACTGCCAACTTGAAGGAATATAAGAGACTAGAGTGCCCGCGCTGTCAATAATGACAGCGAAGAATTTGTGAAGACCCGTCTTGTGTTGCCTGTAGCATCATCGCAAAGATATTAAGGCAGAGTCCTACATCTATACAAGGGAGCTCCCTGTCTGGGTAGTAACGAGTGTTCACAGGACATGTACTTTATGATTTCTCAGGTAGACGGTTGAGCTCCCTTCTATACATGCAAGGCTCTTTGTTAACTTCCTAGTGTAGGATGCTGCGCAACTGCCAACTTGAATTAGGGAACCATACAGATGAGCGTGCAAGGCTGAGCAACACCCAGCTTCTTTCGGTGATACACAAAAACAGCGACATTTTTTTGTCCGCAGTCGATATTGCTTCTAATAAATACGGAGCTCTGTATCCAAGATATTCAAGGGTGGCATATAACTCGGACTCGGAAAAATTTTTCCTCAAAATAAAACTTGTTCTGTTGAAGAAGAACCCAAAATAAGTGGAGAAAATAATTTGCTGTCGAGGAATCATCGTGGTCTCTTTGGCGCCTGCTGACCGCTCAACATCTTACCAGTTGCCTCGATAATTACCAAAATAAGAGTATCTGCTGAAGTTTGGATAAAGTAAATCTCAGAAGAGAGTACACATCCCGATGGAAGAGATTGCTTAGAGAAGCGGTATGCTAGATCATCGAGTGGACTTCAACGTAGTCAAAAAAAGACCGGATTTCAGATATACTGTTCGAGTGCCATCATCTGCAACCTGGAATATTTCTACCTATCAGTTTTCTATGAAGCTTGGCAAGATGACCACAGTCTTCAAGCAGATGAATACACTGATGAAACCAGGAAGCCCAGAGATAATTTTTAAACCCCCGTCAAGCATCACTCCTGGTGTAAATTGATTTATGTATCCTAGATACTTGATGCTGTCATATAAGTCAACTTTTTGTTTTCTCAAGTAAAAAGCTGTTTCGTAGGAAAAAAATCGATTGGTAAAGAGTATTTGCTACCAAGAAATCTTCGTGTCCGTTGCACGTCTGCAGTACTCTGCATAATACCTTACCCTTTGATCCTCTGATTATGCAGCCCAATTTCATCTTAAGCATGAACTCAGAGCTGCTAGAAATTGGAATTGAGGAGTCTTAGAACTGAGTATACATCATTATGCATGAGTGTGCTACTGTTGATTGGATTTCAACATTGGCAAAGTAAGAAGTGTATTCAAGTGTAAGATTAACATACGTTTGACCTCACCTGCAGCCTGATCGAAGCGTGAGAGGAGGGTCGTTCTCCAATCTGGCATAATTTTAGCCCGTCTCTCTTGCTAAAGCGTGACAGAAAATAGACAGATAAGTGAAATAAACAGATATATAGGCATTCGTCTCTATTATAGTGTTTGGTTTCCAGTTTCCTCTTCCATTCTCTATTAATTCCCGTTTTCTCTGTTTCCTAATCGACATAGCCTCGAAAATGTCACATTTTACTAGACCTAACGACTTAATAACAATATATTACATAACAGTATATTTAATTAAGGAAAAATAATACTTAATAATAATAAATAATACTACGTCGTCCAGAAGAAGTATTATTTTACGTTAGTTAAATACATGGAACCTGGATGTCCTTTATTTTCATCGATTAATAACAGTATATGTACTCTGCCATCAAAAAGGACTACGAAAATTTCATTCCGAAATTTTTCCATTTTTACATCAATTTCCGTTACTACCACTGTTAACTTGTAGGAACAGACGAGATAAGCGTTTCCTGTTAAGGAACATAATTTTTCCTGTTCTTCGCTAACATGCAGAAAAATTTATTTCATATGACAGGCAATCCAGCGACACTCATGTGTATTATGATTCTCCTTGTCCCACCAATATTTACTCAGTTAATCAGTATTAGATAGGGGAAAATTAGGTCATCCTTGAGGTATCCTTGACTTGACCTGGAAAGGGATCCAAAGGAGAAGTCAAGTTCAAATTTAACCTACTATGCTGCTCGCAGGTCTTGGGTAGAAGATTCACTGCCTGATTTGGAACATTTTTTAACCTTTGTATGCATGATACCGAGCCGAGAGCATCATAAGTGCCCAAGAATGCTTTTGTTCTGTAAAATTTCCACAGTTTTTTTCAGTATTGGATAGAGAAAATTAGAATGGTAGGCGTCTGAGATGTCACTAAATAACATTGCTTTTGTTCTGGGAAGTTTCCACACGTTCCGGCTAATAATTTTAACTTCGACTTGGCACCAAGGATACGTCAGGATGTCATACAATTAAAAATTTCAGTTTTGGCCAAAAGCAAAAACGGTATCGTCAAAGAATGAAATTAAATTGGAAAAATAGCTGATGCAACGGAAATTTCGATAAGACGAAAGTCAGAATTAAAATGACTGATAGTGCTAAAGGCAGCTGTGTATATCTTCAGTGCTTTGATTTCAACGTTAGCAGAGCAAGAAGGGCATTCAAATGTGAGCTAACCTTATATTTCTGCCATCATTTGAAACCTGAACTATGTTTTGCCCTTAATATATATCAGAACGTGACAGGATGGCCACAGTCTCCAACCTGGCCTAATTTTTCGCTTTCTTTGAGCGTGACGGAACACAGACAGAGAAGTTACAGATAGAAACACAGTCATCTTGATTGTGTTGTAAATGCCTTCTGTTTTCTTCTCTCCTCTTTCTTCCTGATTCTGCTTCTATTTTTATTTATTTTATTTTTATTATTTATTTATTATTTTATTTATTCTTTATTTTTATGCTTTTCTTTCTAATGCGTGCCAATCTTATTTTATTCTCTAATTTAATTTTAAGCGCAATTTCTTACATGACAATTATTTTTCATCAATCTATTTACATATCCTGACGAATATAACCATTGTAAAGCTTCTTACTCATCAACAGTGTTTTCCTGTTTCCTATCTTTAAGCAAATCCAAAATCATAAATGTTAGGGTTTTCTAACTTCCGTTCTCCCTGTACATTTTTCTTGGCGAATGTCTGATTTCCTGACCGCGGCTAACCTGATTCAGAACACAGCCAAAGTTAAACCAGTAAAATCGTTACGATTTTTTTTTTTTTTCATTCATTGCATTCCAAGTCTTACCAATTCCCTTAACCAAGCACAACCACTAACATTCTTGAACATATCTCCCAAAATTCCATATCTACCATACTGAATGAACTTCCTTCCTTATCTCTTCCAATTCCAACTGGGTGCGTGCCTCACTTCAGGCACAATCACATCCAGACCCAATCACCCTTCCTCCCTCCCCTACCAAAACAAGCCCAACAAGTGTACTTGCCTGTCGCCCCTCTGAATTTCCATGCATGTTAATGCGAGGGAGACTCAAAGCGAGTAAATCAAGACCATTGAGGGCCCTTGCACACCCGGGAGGGCCATCATCAAAAGGTGATAAGCCAGCAAGTGGTTCTTAGAAGCGGGGAGTGGCCGACATCTCCCTTTTTGTGCTTCCAACTTACTTCATCTAGTTTTTGTTTTCTTTGGGCATTGTATGAAAAGCTCTTATCATAGAAGAATTTTTTCTTCACGTTCCTAATATTAAGGAATACAATTGTGAATATCAAAAGAACATTGTCGCCGACCGACGTTTTTTTTTTTATAGCTTCCGGCTGCTTCATATAGTTTTTTCTGCTCATAAAACTCTTTGCAACTTTCGTTACGACCTCATCATTTCTTGATGTACTACACTTGGTGCTGTACCATACATCTCCCTTGTGCTTATTTGCACAGCTTTATACAATTTTTCTATTTTCTTGGTTATTTTAACAGGAACTAACCACTAAGAAATTAATTGTTTTGGATATTAGTCTGAATGAATACTTATCCTAAAGAAGCATGCGATATTTTGTTTTGTGCTTTAGCTTGTTGAACAAAACTTTTATTTTCTTGTTCATCATTCCATGTTCTTTGACAGCTTTTGTCATCTGGTATACATTTTTTAATAGCTTCATGCAACAGAGTTTTGTATCATAGATGCTGAAACCAAGAATAAGACGAAATATGCCGTTGGCTCCTTTTTTTTTTTTTTTTCAATCCCAGTCCTGGTGTCCTGTGCTTCATTGTTTTCTTCTTTAAGGAGAAATCATTCTGTCTGTTAACACTTGTTATGTTTAAATTATTTCCTTTTCTCCCCAGTTCTCTAAACTATTTTTCTCTTTTTTTTTTATTCAGCCAATTTGCTGGAGATACGGTTGTTATTATTAGCAGTTTTCAAGCGCCCAACCCCCCCCCCAAAAAAAAAACACTAACGCCATAGATAAAAAGTTTAATTTGAATTGAAAGATATGGAAGCCCGAAAAATGGCCAATGTTTTTGTTACTAACCACCCTAGCTGAAGCCTTTGCCTCACCAAATGTTGTTGACATCTCCCCAGTTGAAAAGTAAAATTTTTATTTAGCTACTAAAACTGGGGAGTGGCCAACAGCTTCTTTTTTTAGCACATCCTCCATACTTGCTACAGCTTTCACTTTTTTCCTATTCAGAAAAGGCATTCTTGCTCCAGCTCATGTCAAGGTTGAATAATTTCCTAAAAGCGAGGGTGATCTCTCATGTTGGGAGTAGAGTTTTGAAGATGCAGGGAGTAAGGGAGCTAGAGAATTGTTTCTAGTTTTTGTTCGTCTGACATGCTTGATGTGCGTAGTTTTCTTTGGTAGTTTTCTTTGAGGAGCACCCTTTTATATTCATGACTGCAATAGAACCAGGCGAATGCCTGAACTTAGCTAACACTTGGGGAGCGGTTACTTTCTTCTTTACCTCGTTTCTTTTGATAATACAGGCGCCTCTTTACAGCCAGAACAAAAACCCCTTTATGGTTCTCAAGGTGCCTGGAAGCACTTTTTAGCGGAAAATCTTACTACACGTTAAAAGCGTGTCTTGCCACTACTGAGAGTAGCCGCTGCAACGTTTTCTCTTCGTTTTTCTTATGTCTTGGTAATGCGTTTTTTATGAAGGGAAAAAAGCGTTTACATGCTATGAGTTCCCCTGACCAACGACTATTCGAAAAGACTTTTCAATGTATCTTAGCTACTCTTTATTACATCGATTGTTGTAATGCAGCTGTTGCCTGCTACAGTCTGATCTCTCAACCAACGGTATAAGGGGTTCGTAGCAAACCTAATACGGTGCCAAAATTACCCAAAGTTCTGCCACCTTGAGCCACAGATGTAAGGGCTCGAGCCCACGCTAGAGGGTCTGGTGTCGAACTCGCTACTCGAATACCTCAGGTTTCGGCCACCTTGAGCAAGCGTACCTGTCCATCAGCCGTCTATGGACGGCCATTCCGACGACGAAATGCCATCAGAATACCAAGCAGCTACCCTTAGACGTCCGCTTCAATTTCTAGGACTGGAACACAAGCTGTGGACGCCCTGTGGCACGGGAGGTATGTTGCAGTAACAACAGCAACCCCAGGGGTACCTGTACCGCACAAGTGTAACAAACAGTTGGAAAGCGTGTTCCAATTGGCAACGAATGGGTCTGTGTTCGACTGTATAAATATGTAGCGATCTGGGTGAACCCGGGCTGCTTATGCTCCAGGTGAGTTTCATTATTCATCCTTGGATGCCCAGGCCTGTAATTTTAACTATATTAATAATCACCACTAGAATGATAATAACAATCATAATAATGTTTAATATTAATAGAAATGATTAATTTCATTTATTTCTACTAATGTCACAGTAATTTTTTCAAAACCTCAGTAGCCCAAACAGAGTTGTGCTCGCACCTCGGCCGTCGAAAGGTGCTGAGGGTCTAGCCATAAAATCTGCCCATGGATTAAAGACGAGTTGTAACCACGACCCAGGTGGGTCACCAGCACCTGAGAAATGGTAACCGTAACCCGAAAGCGGCCCTCGAGTGCTGCTAGCTCAACAAATGACGAAATTTCGGGTAGATCGTCATTTTCTTTTGTGTTATCAACTTGAAATACTACCTGTGGTACGTACAGTTGTTGCAACGAAGTAACCTTTCGCTGCTTGCGGTATCTCCGGATACCATTACTAAACAACCTGTCGCTGCTTGCGGTATCTCGATACTACGTATACGAAGTAAGCCTTTCACAACTGAAGGTATCTTTAGATGCCATTACAATGTAAGTTTTCAATGCCGCTGGTATCTCCAGATACCATTACGATGGAACTTTACTGCTGACAGCATTTCCAGACACTTTTACGATGAAACCCTATCGTTGCTGACGGTATCTCTACATACAATATCGGGCGCGATATAGGCAGTGTGCCACTGAAGCGCTAGTAAAAAATTAAATTTCTAATACTACTACAAACCATGTCAGTTGAGTATCGTATATAATATATTTTTTTGCAAAATTCTGACGGCTGCTCTAGAGACCGGCGAAAAGGTTTGGTAAATTTCTAGTCCAATTTAGAAGTTGTTTCATTGCTTTTTACTAATGTCCAGTAAAAATTATTCGCTAATATGATATTGAGCATTCAACGTGCGACCGGCACTGGTTAAAAACGAAGCTTATCTCGTAGTATCTTCAGCCAACATTGGTCGCAAACAGCCAGTTAACTACCGGTGCTACAAACAGCCCGGTGCGCTACCGGTGCTACAAACAGCCCAATGCACTACCGGTGCTGCAAACAGCCCAGTGCACTACCGGTGCTACAAACAGCCTAGTGCACTACCGGTGCTACAAACAGCCTAGTGCACTACCGGTGCTACAAACAGCTCAGTGCACTACCGGTGCTACAAACAGCCCAGTGCACTACCGGTGCTACAAACAGCCCAGTGCACTACCGGTGCTACAAACAGCCCAGTGCACTACCGGTGCTAAAAACAGCCCAGTGCACTACCGGAGCTACAAACAGCCCAGTGCACTACCGGAGCTACAAACAGCCCAGTGCACTACCGGAGCTACAAACAGCCCAGTGCACTACCGGTGCTACAAATAGCCCAGTGCACTACCGGAGCTACAAACAGCCCAGTGCACTACCGGAGCTACAAACAGCCCGTTCATCGTTGGTGAGGCCAGCAGCCAGAGGCACATTGAGCTCCGTAAACAAAGCTATTCGGCTTCTGTATGCGCCCATGCCTGTGTTTAGCATTTGAATTTTCAGTCATGGCATTTCGCGAGATTTGGAAGCGCAAAGCCCCCAAAAATTCGCAATTATGCAAACATGAACTTCCATCTTTGCTGTTTGCCTTGAGCGGGCATTGTTTTGAGAGCGTAATGAACTCAGCAGAGCAGCGTGTGAGTAGTAATTGTGCTGTTTTACTCACTCGGTGAGTGACTTTGGCTTTCATTCACCCACATCGTATTTCAGCTACATAACTGCAGCGTACTTACGCGTCATATACTTAGGATGAATTTATCTCTAAAGGTGAGTGAATTAGGGGCGGATTCATTCACTTTGGGAGAAAATATGAGTTTCATTTACTCATGCTGAATGTCAACTGAACCACAGCTGGAAACATACCTACAATGGTTCGTGTTGCAGATAGATACCAGCTGACCCAAAAAATGTACTCAGCTGCAGAGCTATGGCGAAACAAGACTAAGGGCTCATGCGACAATTGCGACCCCCTAACTATAACCATTTTTGGTTAAGGTCAGTACCCCCGCAGTATAGTAAATCGCTATTTCATTCAAACGATAAGCACGCATGGACTAGTGGACTAACGTGGTGCTATGCTCAAGGCCAAATGACGTCATCAGATCCTGCCAGTGCTCTGGCCGCCGACCAGGCAAGAGCTCAGCCGAGGTGACCTGTTCAGAGGACGAGACTTGGAGACAGAGCTAAATACGACCCACCCCCCTGCCGTAAAGTTGGCATAGAAGTCCTGTCTGTCATATTGAAGGGAACATTCGTTGCCTCCAGGCTAAAGTATCACTGAAAAGCGTTAATACAGCTCTCCACGTTCTCTGTGATTAATAGATATTAATAAGAATTAGGCATTGGCTCACCAGGGACAGTCTATGGCGGAGAGACGGCGTGCTAAAAGGTAGCAAATGATTACTCAGATATATCATAATTTGAATACTTATAACACTACATATATGATGTATTCTTATTGAATATTACTTTACTAATGTGCAAGTAACTGGGCGAGACAAGGCAATCAATTATCAACGAGTAATATCGAACTAAAATACGAAAAGGTTATAGGCCTACTTGCAGTGAACCTTACAGAAAGATGACGATGTTTGCTTTCTCCAAGAATCCTGATACATTAGTTAACTAGAGCACTCTGAGAGCGCATACCTCCGCCAAGTGAGCCAACGGTAGCAAAAATTCAAATTGGCTCTGAAACCATAATTTTCTTTGCATAAACTCCAAAATTTGATAATTTGTGCCTTTTCATATTAATAA
>LQNS02001154.1:6633513-6647947 GCA_001587735.2 Parhyale hawaiensis
ACAAACAAAGAAACATATATTTAACTTAAATCTTCAACGAAAATATTATCACCTCTCTTCGCTTCGCTCGCGGGTGGTAATTACAGGCCGTTTACTGAACAGATGACTGACATCGTCCAGGCTCAATATAAAAATTTCAGTGTCTCCTTATTATTTAAAGAAATTATTCACTATTAGTTTGATGTTCGAAATTCTTCCTATCTCAACCCCTTGGCGATCAGCAGTCAGACTTTCTCCTATTTTCCTTCACATCAGATCGGATGGCTCAACCAACCAGCCAATCCACCAACCAACTAAAAGCAACCAACAAACTGTACCAATTATCTTAGAGTGGATTGTTTAATAACTGCAAGGCAATATTTGTGCTTTACAACAGGCACTACCTGATACTGGAAGCAGATTAGAGGAATGAGAACTACACAGTAAACCAATAGGCTAGTGCGATAAAATTACTCATTAAATTTACCTTAAGTTTTAGACCGACCTTCAAAGATACAGTATGAATAAAAAAACTACTTTTGGTCGTGAACAGTTTACTATGTTTTGCTCAGGCGAGCTTAATGGTCAAAATTGGCGGCAAGTGGCTGCAGATGGCCGTGAGTGGCGGGAAGTGGCTGTAAGTGGCTAAAAGTAAGCACAAGTGGATACAGGAATACCCACAACAGCACATAAATAACCACAACTGGACCCAAGTGTGCACTTCGATCTATTCCTGATCCCAGTCGAAGGATGTCCACGGTAGCTTCACCCTGGGTCGCGTGTCACTCGATTACCACTTTTGCAGCGGCTGCATTTGAATTAGCCTCGGGGGGCCGATCTCAGCACCACCTGTTGCAGCAACTGTTGCGCCCCCGTCCTTGTCCTCTGTCCTTCTCACTATGTCTCCTGTTTATAAAAAAAAATGATAATAAAGACCAACATATATTTATTTTTTCGTGTGTGATCCTTATTATTGTATTTTTATAAGCAGGGGGCGTAGTCAAAAGTTCAATAATAATAATATTATGTGCATTTTTGTAGATGACATAAATATTGAAGAATTAGATAAAAAACAAGAAACTAGTTTAAATTTTGTATGCGCGTTATGCAGTACCTCAGATAATCAGGTAGCAGGCCCATAATATAATGAGGATGAGAGTAGTCGAAAAGCAGAAATGCGCAGCGGTGAAATGCTGCAAAGAACAAACATCACCCATTGCAATAATTGTTTCAGGTAGTGAGAGAAAGTTCATATAAGTATTATCAGCTACTGGCTATTCGTCGCCTTCAAGAAAACCTATAATGGAGAGAAGCTGCCTCCAAAGTGCACCAATATATATATATATATATATATATATATATATATATAAATATTTCACCCCCTGCCCCTCTTGTATGGGGATAAGATAGACAGATATACGAAACCGAAATCAACAGCCGTATAGACGTTGATCAGATGACTCCCAAGCTGATTGAAGCCCATTTTCACTTCGCACGAAGAAAATTTTAGTCACAGCAGCAATTCGTTACCTTCATCTTCTTGCCATTTCACTGAGAAAGGAAGACACAGACGCACAACTTCTAAGCTCACCTCAAATCGACCGTTCGAGACGATTATGACGTCATTATTGGCTCATTGAGCTGCTGAAGAAAATAGCACATGTATCATGGATAAAAACATGTGTGATTTAATGCAAGCCATCAGTTGCTATATTATCGATGGTTCTCATTAACCCTGAGGTGTAATTTCTATACCTTCTGGCTGGTGACGTCAGCGAGTGGAAGGGGGGAAGACATCCACAGACATCAACATCTTACTGTTCTTGAACTGTCTTAGCTGCAAAGTTTTCCCACGCTTACTAAATTTAGATTTCCAATTCTTTATTTAATTCGATGAATAGAGCACTCGATATTCAATTTACCAAGCACCTTATAATCGGACTCGTCTTGGAGGATTATTTTAGGCTTCAATAAATGGCTGATTGGTTCAGCCCATTGCATTACGACGAAGAAGTGGCGGTAATCAAGGAGACTTTCAATCTATTGAAATCTCCTTGGCTATCAGCCTGTTATTCAGGCCAGTTCGCTGCTGAGGATGGGGTTTTGAGGGTTGGAGGCTACAGCCATTTCCCAAAGCAGCAGCCTGCAACCAATGAACTCACATTCGCTCCATTTATAGTTCCTGCTAGCACAGTTTGTTCGTTGCTCCTTTGCTTGCTCCCTCGCTTTATTAGTTGGTCCGTTGGTTAGTTGAACTGTCTCTCCGTCGGGATGCTAATGATTTCGATAAGAGAAAATTCATCTGCAACATAACAAGATGAGGTGACAGGAAATTCAAGTCTTACGTGGCTATAGATATTGTTTCCCTGACATGATCGAGCCATTGCGTTTTTTGAAATCCACATCGGTTAGAAACGTAATTGTGTACTGTTTTGAGAGGCGTATATGAGAGACCCAATCTTCAGTGGAGATTCCGTTCCCGTCGCTTATAACCCATTTCCTGAGCTGAACTATTTCGTGCCAACTGAAATTTTACGCTAAGCAGAAAGTAAAGCATTTTCAATTGTTCTTAACGATCATTATGGTTCAGCTGCTGCTAAATAGGATACAATAAAACCGGAGCATTTTCTGTGAGCTTTCCTGATTGACCTATATTACCTTGGTGCTATTTGCTGCCACGCATTTGAAAACCAATATTAGCACTTTTACCTGCAGGTGGGAAATTTTGCTCTTCGAAATTCATGATGGCACAATATTTGATAATTTGCTAGAAGGTAAAGCCTACTGGTACGAGGCATATTTAGCTACAATAAAGGCCATGTCAGATGAGCGCTTTTGACGCCGCGTTTTGTTAGTGCTTTGAGCCCCGAGAAAACGCTTCTGAAATAGATTCCTATCAACTCCATGTTAAAAGCCAGTGGGGTGTCACACGGGCGCTTTCAACGCTCAAACGCGGCGCACTGCGCTCCAAAGCGCCGCGGTAGAAGCGCCTGGGTGCGCCAGACGAGCGCTTTCCAGATACTTTCCAGCTCAGTACGCTACAGGATTCTCACGGCGCGCCTTGAACTGGCAGCCAGAGCCTACACTGTCACACGGGCGCTTTTACAGCGCCTTAAGCGCCGCGTTTGCGCAGCGGTTAAAGCGTCCGTCTAACAGAGCTCTTAAATCGACACCTCAAGCGAATGCAACTAGAACGCCTCGTGGCGTAAGACCATCATCCGGTGTGGGGGCAAATTCAGCGAAAACATGTTTGATATCCAGGTAATCCTGGTTTTTCATATGGATGCTTTGTCCAATAAGGTTAGGGCAGACTATCCCCCTCCCCCTTGAGATCTCTGAACAATAACATAGGAAAGTATAAAATACCTCACGGCGTAAGACGGTCTGCCGCAGTGGAGGCAAATTCGCCATTAACATTTTTTTCTGAGAACACGATCATTCAATCGCAGTGTAAGCCTGCTTATAGCGATAGCATACATACTACATATTAGTTGATTCCCTCAACCAATATTTTTCCTTTGAGCTTCATCAAATGCAATAATCGCTTCTAAAATTGGCGAAAAAACAGCGAAAGATGTTCTTCTGAGCAAAGCGAAGAAAAGGAAAATACGGCACTTCTGTTTAAATAATTTCCTTTCGCTTCTTTCCGGAACGGTTGCGAGGGCCACTGGCGTCGACACAACGTGACACAGCCACCGCGTCTCTATTTCGGGAGGCGTCTCAGTTTGGAGACAACCAGTTTCACAGCATGCATGTTCCGCCACATTCCTAAAACAATAAATTTTTTTTAACCCTAGAGAAAACCGTGAAGTTTTAAGTTAAATATATTACTAAGTGTTGTTACAACTTTGTTGCTGGACACTCTATGAGGCGTTGGCTATCGCTACAATTCACGACAGATTGCAGTGTATAGGTATACGTTTTTAAATTTTATCAATTTCTGAAATGTTCCCCTTCGGGAAATTTCCTCTGTTTTGAGTTTCTCATTGACGAGTTCTCCTGCATTGTTTTTATGTAAATGCATCATATCAATATATAAATTTTCTGTCACGGTCTGATGGAAATAGATAAGCAAAAATCATGGCAGGTTGGAGATGCTTGCAACACGTAAAAAAACTCAAACTGAATGTACCTAATTCTTGCTCGGCCTAGTTTGTGGAGCACTGAAGACATCCGAAGTGCCACTCTAACAGGAGCATGGCTGTATTTTGTGCAAGCTCTAAGCAGAGAGCAGAAATAAAATTTTATACACAGTAGAATCGCAAAATTGGACTTTCATTGAAGCTAATAATTTTACAGCTGAATGTTTTCCCTTGATGGTACAACTTCGCGTCTGAGCGAAAACTTTAGATAGAAGTATAGAACAAGAGTGTAGGTATCGTGGATACACAGATTCAGTGATGTTTGAGTGCCTGCTTAACAATTACCCAAGGAGGTTCTAACAGAGAGGAGCGCACCCTCTATTTACCCTACGGGAGCGTTGCGAATAAACATTCCCCTACAACTGGCTGAATAGCGTGTCCAATCAGAAAGCGGCTATGCAGCTGCTGCCACATTGCCTCCGTGGCTATCAGACGTGGTGGTTGTGCAAAATCTCTCCTGCTGAGACATCAACGTATTACCACAGCTTACTGTGGTATTACTGCCTAGTCTGTAAGTGCTACCCACGGCAAATTCATTATTCAAAAGTCTATGTGCCAAAATTACTCTTTGATATATTCAAACTGCAGGGCAGGTTTAACTCGGTTAAACAGCGCCCAGTCTGTTTAAAGCAATAAGAATGATACCAACACACTACAGCGCATGAGCCATACAACCTCTTCGTACCACAGCCGTCGGCCAACTGAAAGGCTTTCAGCCTTGTCAGCCAGTTGAAGAACTCCAAACGCCAGCTCCATCTCAAGTGACACAGCCATGTGTTTACTCGCCCAGAGAATGCTTGCACTTACTCCTCCTATTAGAAGCTCCTTGAAATTACCGCACGCTTTTCATTGTTTTGCAAATTGCTAATTAATAGTCTCTTTCTAACGGGAAATAAATGTTTCCTTCGCCGTTTATAGGCTAAGAGGAATTATATTGGCATGTACTGAACGAGAAAGAACATTGTGCTACGAAGCTGAGCTGATATTGGCCACACTAGCATCTTTTCGTCAACTATTTCGACAGTTGCAACACATTCTTCATTGCCAAATTAGTAACGAAATCCTAATTAATGACGAAATACCATTGCGTACTCTTTGTCTGCATTTTTTCGACTATAAGTTGAATATTTTACTGAGATGAAATTTGACTCACTACTAATATGATTATTTTTTACAGCACCACTTTGCAATTTTGTTGAGTCTAAGTTTGATTGATTGCTGATACAATTATATTTCACAGTACTTTACTATTTAACCTAGAAGAATTTTGTAACTAGTTACATTTTAAATTGATGAGTTTGAGCACTTCTGATTACTACATAATTATTTAAGGATTAAGATGTCTATACGCCGTCTTCCAAGCTAAATCAAGAATGAGCACTTACTTTTTATATTTTCTTTTAAAATAGCATGATCATAATGCTAAGTTGTCTCTTTTAGGCTATATCTCTTCAAAATGGACTCCACCTAGTTTCAATTATATTTTTAACCTAATTTCAACCAGTTATCAACCTGTTGTCAAACTGTTTTTGGCCTGCTTTTGACTGACTTATAACCGGTGTTCGAAATGCTTTTGACACGTTTTTCATCTACTTTCGAGCGGTTTTCTGTACCTATTTTCGATCTTACTTGTACTTTTTCTGTTATTTTATTACGAAATGTGAACGAGTGCTTGCCATTTCTTACTTTGATTCTGCCGCATTTTATACCTCAGTTACCACGAAGGTTAGAAGGCTCAAAAATCTGTAGATTAATGCTGCGCTTTTCTTAGCAACTTCTACCCACCTATATAAGGACATTCTTCTGATTTTCATGCGGGATATTATGTCACAGCTTAAACCACATTATTTATTGTGATCATGCACAACTTCCCAAAAATTATATGCCATAGTTACATACAGTAGAAAGTCCCAATTCCGCCGCTGCTTATTAGACGTAGACTTAATCGTTCCAAATGGGCTCAATTTTTCGGTAACGCAATCGTGGGAGGAGGAGCTTTTGCTGTATTTATTTATTTAGCTTTATACATAATTTTATGTATTTCTTATATAACGATATATTTATAGCGCTATATTTGTACTTAATTGCTGCATGTGTTGGTTTGACGCACTTCATACCCTGTTAGATCATCGATCATACCACGATTCTGAAACATTTCTTTTACGGTTCAGACTATGCTCCCCTTCTAGGGTGCGGCATGCCTAAAATTCAGGTATTTACTGTATGTTGTATGCGTCATGATGTGTGCCGTATTTACTGAATGTTGTATGTGTCATGATGTGTGCCTATTAGTTAGATTTGGGACCTATTCTCACTAAATCGAAGCGATCCTAGCCTATCCGTAACGAACCTAGCCTGTGCTAACCTAACCTAAAGTTAACGGGTAGTCAACTGATCATGTACTGCATCAGGACCGATTTTACAATATGATTTTCATCTATTAGTCCAATTCCTGTATTCTGAAGCATATAAAACCCAGATAAGCCACTATTTTCTTTATTAGTTGTTCGTTACTGAGAATAATAACACCTGGACTCCCAAAAGCAACAAGCCAGTAAAGACTTAATGCCAAGTTTTTTCTGGTCCTCAGTTTGTCAACCACATCAATATTTTAAAACCGAGTTTTTCCAGTTAGGATATTATCGCTGCCAATCATAGATTATAACCTATTAGGCCCAGTTAAGTCCCAAATCTCAAATTGTAGCATATGTATATTGTACCAAAATCTTAGATTACAACGCACAATGTACATAGTTAAGATGAGATTTTAAAGAACACGACACGCTGTATACCCTGTTAAACCCCAAATCTTAGATCACTACCCCAGTTAGAGCACAAACCTTAGATTACGACACACAATACACCCAGTTCAGACATAAATTTGAGATAATGACTCAAACTGCTCCCATGGAGTTAAGACACATCGCCTAGTCTGACATGCTCCCAACGGGGCACGATGCCGTTGTAGGGCATTAAAGAAAGGCTGTCGGATCGGTTGGCTGCAGGAAGTCGTGCAATTTCTTTGAGAGGCAGCAGGCCGGCCTCGGCCCCTTCAATCAATGAAATCAATTTACCAGAGAGCCCGCGCCTGAGCAATTCCTTGGACCTGGAGCCCGGACCCGTCCGCCAGCAGAGGACAGATGCTGCGCTGAGCTATTCCTTGGACCTGGAACCGGAACCCGTCCGCCAGGAGAGGACAGATGCTGCGCCTGAGCTATTCCTTGGACCTGGAGCCCGGACCCGTCCGCCAGCAGAGGACAGATGCTGCGCTGAGCTATTCCTTGGACCTGGAACCGGGACCCGTCCACCAGGAGAGGACAGATGCTGCGCTGAGCTATTCCTTGGACCTGGAACATGGACCCGTCCACCAGGAGAGGATAGATGCCGCGCTGAGCTATTCCTTGGACCTGGAACCGGGACCCGTCCACCAGGAGAGGACAGATTCCGCGCTGAGCTATTCCTTGGACCTGGAACCGGGACCCGTCCACCAGGAGAGGACAGATGCTGCGCTGAGCTATTCCTTGGACCTGGAACCGGGACCCGTCCACCAGGAGAGGACAGATGCCGCGCTGAGCTATTCCTTGGACCTGGAACCGGGACCCGTCCACCAGGAGAGGATAGATGCCGCGCTGAGCTATTCCTTGGACCTGGAACCGGAACCCGTCCGCCAGGAGAGGACAGATGCTGCGCTGAGCTATTCCTTGGACCTGGAACCTGAACCCGTCCCCCTGCAGAGGATAGATCCTGGGTTTGAACTATTATCTAGACTTGAGACGGAACTCATAGGAAGCAAACACTAACTAGGATAAAGCCTATCATGCCTAGAGGAAGGAAATATGAGCTTTAATGTCAACAATGGACAGATTACTGTAAGATGAAAATGCACTTTTTAGGGTAGAAAAGGGGCAGAATATTAGAAACAAAAACAGGGCTTTTGAGAAAACGTGCCGAGATACCAGCGCAGTAGGGCAAAATTCCGTGGAGCAGACAACGCGCATAGCAGAATTCCAAGATAGCCGCTTTTTAAGGCGGAATGCAATAGAGCAGACGAGACCCTTATTACGGTAGAGTGTCCCTAGAATACAAGGGAGGGTACCACACCGCTTATCACACAGACTAATTGAATTATAGAGGGCCGAATAAAAGAAAGTAGACAACAGCCTTTATAAGGCAGAATATTAGTAGAAAAAAAGGGCTAGACAGTTTCCGTATTTAGCCAGATATGTTGGTGATATGGAGACGGCTCACAACGCCCGTATTAACCCATTACAACCAGGTCATCGATCCGATGGGATTTTTTTGGTGAAAATTTATACACATGCTTCTTTTAGGCTGAATATGAATGTCGGGCAGGAATTTTTCCAATATCCGTCCCAGCAGAGCAGAAATTGACACGTCCCTGCAGGGACGCTTGGGAACCCGCGCGAGCGTTTGCTGTGAAACTGCTGCGTCCCTGTAGGGACGCATAGGAANTATTCCTTGGACCTGGAACCGGAACCCGTCCGCCAGCAGAGGACAGATTCTGGGTTTGAACTATTATTTAGACTTGAGACGGAGCTCAGAGGAAGCAAAAACTAACTAGTATAAAGCCTATCAAGCCTAGAGGAAGGAAACATGAGCTGGCGGACAGATGCTGCGCCTGAGGTATTCCTTGGACCTGGAACCGGAACCCGTCCGCCAGCAGAGGACAGATTCTGGGTTTGAACTATTATTTAGACTTGAGACGGAGCTCAGAGGAAGCAAAAACTAACTAGTATAAANGGACCTGGAACCGGAACCCGTCCGCCAGCAGAGGACAGATTCTGGGTTTGAACTATTATTTAGACTTGAGACGGAGCTCAGAGGAAGCAAAAACTAACTAGTATAAAGCCTATCAAGCCTAGAGGAAGGAAACATGAGCTTTAAAGTCAACAATGGACAGATTACTATAAGATGAAATTGCACTTTTTATGATAGAAAAGGGCAGAATATTAGAAACAAAAACAGGGCTTTTGAGAAAACGTACCGAGATACCAGCGCAGTAGGGCAAAATTCCGTGGAGCAGACAACGCACATAGCAGAATTCCAAGATAGCCGCTTTTTAAGGCGGAATGCAATAGAGCAGACGAGACCCTTATTACGGTAGAGTGTCCCTAGAATACAAGGGAGGATACAACACCGCTTTTCACACAGACTAATTGCCTTATCGAGGGCCGAATAAAAGAAAGTAGACAACACCCTTTATAAGGCAGAATATTAGTAGAAAAAAGGGCTAGACAGTATCCGTATTTAGCCAGATATGTTGGTGATTTGGAGACGGCTCACAACACCCGTATTGAGGTAGAATACAAAAGGCACACGCATTAAGGCAGAATACAAGAAAGCAGACGACACGCGTAGTAAGGCAGAGTACAAGGAGGCAGACGAAACGCGTAGTAAGGCAGAATACAAGGGAGCAGACAACACGCGTATTAAAGAAGAACACAAGAAAGTACACCACACGCGTATTAGGGCAGAATACAAGAGTATTAAGGCAGAGTACAAGGATGTAGACAAAACGCGTATTACGGCAGAATTCAAGGGAGCAGTCGACACGCATATTAGGGCAGAATACATGAGAGCAGACGACACGCGTATTAAGGCAGAATACATGAGAGCAGACGACACGCGTATTAACGCAGATTACAAGAAAGAAGAAGACACGCGTTTCAGGCAGAACACAAGTGAGTAGACGACACGCGTATAAAGGCAGAATACAAAGAAACAGAAGACACACATATTAAGGCAGAATACAAGAAAGCAGACGACACGCGTATTAAAGAAGAACACAAGAAAGTACACCACACGCGTATTAGGGCAGAATACAAGAGTATTAAGGCAGAGTACAAGGATGTAGACAAAACGCGTATCACGGCAGAATACAAGGGAACCGACGACAAGCGATTAAAGCAGAATTTATGGAAGCAACCGACACGCGTATTACGGCAGAATCCAAGGGAGCAGACGACACGCGTATTAAGGCAGAATACAAGAAAGCAGACGAAAAGCGATTAAGACAGACGAGAGAAAACAAGGAAGCAGACGACACGCGTTTTAAGGCGGAATTCATTGGAGCAGACGACACGCGTTTTAGGGGATCAACTCACGATTTTGGTCATAATTATCATTTTTTTCTCTTTTATGCTGAAAAGAATCCTTAGGTAGTGTGAAAGTGTGTCCTAAAATTATATGGGGCTAAGAGCACTAGAAAAAAAGAGGGGGTTAGAGTATCGAAAATATCTATTGTGGACCGATTGTACTGAAATTTTCACTATAAATGTATTTTTGAAAAATAAACACATCTTCATCATGCAAATTTTGTGATTGAGGCTTAAGTTTTTGAGAAATTTGAAAATATATTTATATATGTATACTTCTATACATAAAACCCCGACAGAGGGTTCCGAACAAGGGACCGATGGGGGGATCAAAACCAAAACATGACGAATGCCTGTTGTTTGTAGATGCTAATGCAGCTTAAATACGGCATTCAAATTCCATTTATAGTTCAAAATAGTGCAGTGCATGACATTTAACCATATATTTTTTTGCCTCTCTTTTAAAATGCAACTTTTTCTCCTGAAAAAGAATAGAAGTCGATAAGTGTTCATGCTAGGAAAAAACGGAAATAGTTTTGGAATCCTTGGAACATTCCTAACAAAGTTATCGAAGACTATTTTCCATTTGCCCCTATGTTCTTCTTTATTCCAGTTAAAAGCAAATATTTGCTTTTTTTCACTATATTTCAGTTAGAGATCAGAAATCGCATTTCAAAAGAAAACGAAACAGAATGTGGAAATTCTGTCTCTTTAACTTTGTTAGGAATGTTTCAAGGATTCGAAAAGTGTCTCTGTTTTTTTTTTTCAGCATAAATACTTATTGACTTCTATTCTTTTGAAATGTCACCAAAAAATGAAATCCAGTAGGTTCACAAATAAAAAAGTTCCGGAAGATCCGAGTTGATCCCCATGGCGCAGAATACAAGGGAGCAGACGACACGAATATGAAGGCGGAATACAAGGGATCAGACGACACGCGTATGAAGGCGGAATACAAGGGAGCAGACGACACACGTATTAAGGCGGAACACAAGGGAGCAGACGACACGCGTATGAAGGCGGAATACAAGGGAGCAGACGACACGCGTATTAAGCCAGAACACAAGGGAGCATACGACATGCGAATTAAGGCAGAATACAAGGGAGCAGACGACACGCGTATTAAGTCAGAATACAAGGGAGGAGACGACACACGTATTAAGGCAGAATATAAGGGAGCAGACGACACGCGTATTAAGTCAGAATACAAGGGAGCAGACGACACNATACATAATATAACAGTTAAACTTACCACTTACAATCATTTTACAACAATTGCTTATTTTACACCAGATGTCCGCGGTAGTGCCCGCGCGTCCCTACAGGGACTCACATAAGTTCAAAACCACATGGGCCATAAAAATACGAGAAATATTAGTTGTTCTTCAATTGAGTAGCTAGTTACACATTTTAACTTATTTTTCAAAGCAAAATAGTTACTATAAACGGATGTTATATGCCTCAATTTGTAGGTCACAGGCCGGGTACCATGTCCTGGCTCCATAGTAAAAAAATTTAGCAACTTAAATGGTGCAGAAGGAATACTAATATTTGTTTAGAATATATGCCACTGCACTGTTTGGGTAGCGCTATTATCCCTTTACCTCTTGAAAAAATAAAAAAAGTTAATATCGGTTTTCTTGCGCGAAAAATGAGGCATTCAAAATAACTGTTTTTCGCGTCCCTGTAGGGACGCTTGGGCACTAATGGGTTAAGGTAGAATACAAAAGGCACACCCATTAAGGCTCAATACAGGAGTGTAAAAAACACGCGTGTTAAGGTGGACTATTGGCAGAATACAGGGCGCAAACGACAGCGTTTTAATGCAGAATACAAGAAGGCAGACGACACGCGTAGTAAGGCAGAATACAAGGAAGTAGACGAGACGCGCATTAAGGCAAAATACAAGGAGTAGACGACACGCGTACTAAGGCAGAATGCAAGGGGGCAGACGAAACGCGTAGTAAGGCAGAATACAAGGGAGCAGACAACACGCGTATTAAGGAAGAACACAAGAAAGTACACCATACGCGTCTTAGGGCAGAATACAAGGCAGTAGACGACATGGGTATTGAGGCAGAGTACAAGGATGTAGACGACACGCGTATTAACGCAGATTACAAGGAAGCAGAAGACACGGGTTTCCGGCAGAATACAAGGCAGTAGACGACACGCGTATTAAGGTAGAATGCAAAGAAACAGAAGACACGCATATTAAGGCAGAATACGAGAAAGCAGACGACACACGTATTAAGGCAGAATACAAGAAAGCAGACGACAAGCGATTAAGACAGACGACAGAAAACAAGGAAGCAGACGACACGCGTATTAAGGCGAAATTCATTGGAGCAGACGACACGCGTTTTAGGGGATCAACTCACGATTTTGGTCATAGTTATATTTTTTTCCTTTTTATGCTGAAAGAAATCCTTAGGTAGTGTGAAAGTGTGTCCTAAAATTATGTGGGGCTAAGAGCACTAGAACCCCCCCCCCCCAAAAAAAAAGAGGGGGTTAGAGTATCGAAAATATCCATTGTGGACCGATTGTACTGATATTTTCACCATAGATGTATTTTTGAAAAATAAACACATCTTCTTCATGCAAATTTTGTGATGGATGCTTTAGTTTTTGAGAAAATTTAAAATATGTATATATATATATGCATACTTACATACATAAAACCCCCGACATAGGGTTCCGAACAAGGGACCGATTGGGGGGTCAAAACCAAAATATGACGCATGCATGTTGTTTGTAAATGCTAATGCAGCGTAAATACGGCGTTCAAATTCCATTTATAGTTCAAAAAAGTGCAGTACATGATATTTAACCATATATTTTTCTTTTTTTGCCTCTCCTGTGAAATGCAACTCTTTCGCCTAAAAAAGAATAGAAGGCGATAAGTGTTCATGCTAGGAAAAAACAGAAACAGTTTTGGAATCCTTGAAACATTCCTAAGAAAGCTATCGAAGACTATTTTCCATTTTCTCCTATGTTCTTCATTATTCCAGTTCAAAACCAAAAATTTTGTTTTTTTTCACTATATTTCAGTTAGAGATCAAAAATCGCATTTCAAAAGAAAACGAAACAGAATGTGGAAATTCTGTCTCTTTAACTTTGTTAAGAATGTTTCAAGGATTCTAAAAGTGTCTCTGTTTTTTTTCAGCATAAATACTTATTGACTTCTATTCTTTTGAAATTTCACCAAAAAATGAAATCCAATAGGTTCACAAATGAAAAAGTTCTGGAAGATCCGAGTTGATCCCCATAACGCAGAACACAAGGGATCAGACGACACGCGTATTAAGCCGGAATACAAGGGATCAGACGACACGCGTATTAAGCCAGAATACAAGGGATCAGACGACACGCGTATTAAGCCAGAATAGAAGGGAGCAGACGACACGCGTATTAAGCCAGAATGCAAGGGAGCAGACGACACGCGCATTAAGCCAGAATACAAGGGAGCAGACGACACGCGCATTAAGCCAGAATACAAGGGAGCAGACGACACGCGCATTAAGCCAGAATACAAGGGAGCAGACGACACGCGCATTAAGCCAGAATACAAGGGAGCAGACGACACGCGTATTAAGCCAGAATACAAGGGATCAGACGACACGCGTATTAAGCCAGAATACAAGGGATCAGATGACACGCGCATTAAGCCAGAATACAAGGGATCAGACGACACACGTATTAAGCCAGAATACAAGGGATCAGACGACACGCGTATTAAGCCAGAATACAAGGGATCAGACGACACGCGTATTAAGCCAGAATACAAGGAAGCAGACGACACGCGTATTAAGCCAGAATACAAGGGATCAGACGACACGCGTATTAAGCCAGAATACAAGGGATCATACAACACGCGCATTAAGCCAGAATACAAGGGATCAGACGACACACGTATTAAGCCAGAATACAAGGGATCAGACGACACGCGTATTAAGCCAGAATACAAAGGATCAAACGACACGCGTATTAAGGCAGAATACAAGGGAGCAGACGACACGCGTATCAAGCCAGAATACAGGGATCAGACGACACGCGTATTAAGCCAGAATACAAGAAAGTAGACGACACGCGTATTAAGGCAGAATATAAGGGATCAGACGACACGCGTATTAAGCCAGAATACAAGGGAGCAGACGACACGCGTATTAAGCCAGAATACAAGGGATCAGACGACAC
>LQNS02001154.1:6648659-6663573 GCA_001587735.2 Parhyale hawaiensis
GGAGCAGACGACACGCGTATTAAGCCAGAATAAAAGAAAGTAGACGACACGCGTAATAAGGCAGAATTTTAGGGAGCAGACGACACGCGTATTAAGCCAGAATACAAGGGAGCAGACGACACGCGTATGAAGACAGAATACAAGGGATCAGACGACACGCGTATTAAGCCAGAATACAAGGGATCAGACGACACCCGTATTAAGCCAGAATACAAGGGAACAGGCGACATGCGTATTAAGCCAGAATACAAGGGATCAGACGACACGCGTATTAAACCAGAATACAAGGGAGCAGACGACACGCGTATTAAGCCAGAATACAAGGGAGCAGACGATACGCGTATTAAGCCAGAATACAAGGGAGCAGACGACACGCGTATCAAGCCAGAACACAAGGAAGCAGACGACACGCGTATTAAGCCAGAACACAAGGGAGTAGACGACACGAGTATTAAGGCAGAATATGTGCGGAATATCCTCCAAAAGATATGGCGGAACATCAAAAGAATCGGACCAGCTGGCAATATCGGCGAAAGCGACCTTGCTGAACCAAATGCTCTCTCCTTCGGCCATATTTTGTGGGGAGCAGCGACGGATTTGCTTTTGATGTTGCTGAGCGTTCTAATGTATAGGGCTTCATCGGCTGCATGAGGTAATATTACAGACGGAATAAAGATACATCTGTTACGTGAGATAGTTTCATAGATGGCTCAAAGATACATCGGGAAACCGAGACGATAATATTGTAGAAGGTTTAAATATTTAATAATGGTTACATCAGACTATGTTAGAGCTGGAATAAAAATACGAGTGCATCGGATACATGCAATAATATTATAGATGAAATAGAGACACACCCGTTGCATGACTTGATTTCATAGGTGGCTTACAGATTCATCGGCTCACTGAGACAATATCAGAGTGGAATTTAAGCGATGTGAGGTACATATGAGGTAATATTAAAGAAGATCTACACATACTGTAGATTGGTTACATAAGCTAAACTACACATGGTTTAACGATAAGCCTGTTCGTGAGATAATAATAAAGATATTGGCTTTGTAACATAAAGGTGTAGATGCCCTAAAGATATATCGGTTATGTAAGATAATATAATCGCAACATGAAAGACCTGTGGTAAAACTATAGTTACCTAACACAGAATATTAGGTAAGAGAATACTATAGTTGGCTAGAAAATCATAACTGGTGCAACGATTTTTTGCTAGCGTATTACCTCCGCCAAGGAGGTTATGTTTTCGTCGTGTTCGTCAGTCTGTCTCTTTGTCTGTCTGTCTGTCACCAAGATGACTCCAAAAGTTATTAACCGATTTGGACGAAATTTACAGGGATTGCTAGGTATATTAGGAGGAACAGAAAATTAACTTTTGGTGAAGATATGTCCATCCGTTAGTTTATTTTTAGTCTGTCTCATTTTTCTCAATGCCATGACTCAAAAAGTTATGGATGGATTTTTATGAATTGAATATGATTTGTTAGGTATATATCAAAGGGTAAAGCACTAAATTTTGGTAATGATCCGTTTGTTCGTTCGTTTATCACAATAACTCAAAAAGTAATGGATAGATCTTTTTGAAATTTATAGGAGTTGTTAATAATATTAAAAGACATGAATGAAGAAATTTTGGCGCACATCGGTTCGTTCGTTTGTATGTTTGACTCATGTTTGTCTCAACGTTTGTTAGCAGTATAACTCAAAAAGTTATTAACGGATCTTCAAGAAAATTGCACTAGCTGTTATTACTATTAAAAGACACAAATAATTAGATTTTTGGAGCTTATACCGTTGCCTCGTTTGGCGGGGGTATGCGCTGTCAGAGTGCTCTAGTCATTTTAACAATGATTGGTTGATTGCTTTGGATGTTTGACTTGTGTTAGTCAAAATGTTTGTTAGGAGCATAACTCAAAATATTATAAGCTGATCTTCAAAAAAAGTACAAAATTTGTTATTACTGTCAATGGGCACAAGTGATTCCTGTTTGGTGTTGATACAGTGGAAAAAATCATAGCATCAGAACCAATTTGAATGATTCATTACCGTGCCTTGCTTGGTGGAGGTATGCGCCTTCAGAGTTCTCTACTTGGGTATTATTGCAGCTTGTTTTATATGTGCTCAGTTACATCAGAATACAATTTAGTTACATCACGATTAGTTTCAATGAAGATGACGACAAATTAACTTTATTGCCTTTTGGAAGAATGTTGATTTCTTGGCCCGTACGACAGTGAACCAGCTAGCCTTCGATACATACTGTATGTGTGTCGGGACAACATGCAGTAATTAGAGTCAGCACAACGAACCATATTACAAAATGCAACATTTGCATGGCCAAAAAAAAAGTCATTTATACGTTTGGATGATCCGGTATCGTAGTTACACCTCTCCATGATAACCTCTCAAAATTTTTCCAAATCTCAGGAGCAAATTTTTGACTTTTGATGCTCCCACCTGATGAGCTGAGGAACTACGAAACAAGCGTCGTGGGTAACAAAATTTCTTCAACTGTTTCTCATCGTTTTTGTATTCTACAATACATTATGTCATTCGGAGAAAATAATATATTATTTTAAAAATATATATAATATACACCGTGGTGTGTTTATATGTTAATATATTTGTATGTTTCGTGTCACGCTCCTAACGAAATAGAGTGGCGAAGAATAGGCCAAGTTGTAGATTTAGTAATTATTACGCTACGTTTTCATGGAGATCTATAGCCAAAACTTAGACCAGGTTGCAGAAGATGGCGAAAGTGGACTCCATATTCATTTAACTGAATGTACTTCTTGCTCGGCCAACGCTGAAATTGAAACAATGAAAATAGTTACAGCTTCTCTTAGCACTGCCATTGAGTCTGATTTTTAAAGCTTTCTCTATACATTGAAACTATATTTACTCTCAGTTCAAGAGGTACAAAGTCAATAGATGATCAACGAAGCACGGGCGAAGTGGTGATTGTTCACGGGGCAGTAGATACAACGATTATTTTCCAGCTACATTCTTCCTTTGACGGATCAGTTACGTTCAATACAAAAATTTCAATGTACTGTAGGTGTATCCAGCAGGTAGGACCCGCTGCACGGAATTCAACTAAATTCAGAAACGATTTGCTAGCTAGAATATGCTCACTTTTACGCATGTAATCTAAGGGGGGGGGGGGAAAGTGTGTCGCTTAGATGAATTCAAAAAGGGAGCTCTCATCTCTTTAGAAAATTTGAATTGGCACTTGTAGCGTATCATTCAAGCGTATATTAGTAACAAAAGTATGTTAAATGAAGACGGGTCTTCACAAATTCCTCGCTGTCAGTTTTGACAGCGCGGGCATTCTAGTGAAAATAATAAAAGACACACGGTTGCTGTCATTCAGTGTAGGTACAAAAACATTGTTCCGTACCTTAACGCTGCAGTCAGATGCTCTAATATTTCCCTTTCTTCGCCCTCAGGACAAATCCCAGTTCAAGTGCAAAGGGGGGCAGAGACCAACATTCACGCCCTCCAAACCCGTGGTGGGGGTCATCGGGGCCGCCTCCTCAGCCGTCTCTGTCATGGTGGCCAATATCCTCAGACTTTTCAAGGTAAAATATGTTAATTTTACCCCATCAAACTTCCTTGATTTGATCCTGTTCGGTTGAGGTCCAGGTAGTGCTATGCCTGCCACCCGACATGTGCAGTGGTTTTGATGCTGACCTCCAGGATGAACCGGGAAGCAAGCAAAAGATGCACACGACGGTCATTTGACGGCAAAACGTAGTACTCAGCGTCCATATGTTTAGTTATATCCCTGCATACAACTTTGACTGCACCCTCCACTGGAAAACCCACACGCACTGGTTCGTGCGGCAGATATACGAGGGCCAACTGGCCTCAGAGGAGCAAGTACGGCTGCAGCCGACCAAACCAAATGATTTATTAATTTGTTAGCCGCGACGTTAGCTACTTAGCAACTATCACTAGTAAAGTGTCGGAGGCGTTTTCAAATTTGGAGCACCTGAAATGTAGATATCATTTTTCAACTGCTGCAATATAATGTACACAGATAATTGTAAATGTAGACCCTGGTGATAGCGACATAAAGCGTCAAAATGTTGGTAAACAATTAAATTAAATTTGTTCAGATTTTCCTAAATCATATTCCAACCGTACAGAAATTTTCATCGTAAGAAGCTGATAAGCCGAGAGAATGCGTTGTCACGCAAATAAACTTCCATGAATGAAAAGTTGTTTTCATTCTACACTGATGTGTATACACACACATATATATATATATATAAATTCAATATAATAATTTTGCAATGGGAGCCTAAAGTCGACAGGTCAACGCACCGATAGACGGCACTCTTATTGCAGTATAAATTACTTATTCGCATACTGATTACTTGAGGACACTCTAATTCTCCACGGGAGCTCAAAAGCGTAAAAACTTACCAGCAATCCATTAAATAAAAGCCATTAGCAAGAGAGACTAATGATGGAGCTCCGCCTCATTAGACTTGCTAAGTTGCAGGAGAAAAAGTTGAATCAGGGCCGGACTATACTGAATACCTTCATAATGATCGGCATATTGATATTTCAAATTCAAATTGATAGTTAATTTTTTTATAACTCCTTTTAACATAATATCACATGAAATGAAATAACTAAGTCCACGGGCGATAATTTCTTATCAGTGAAAAATTTATTAGTTGTTCAGTGCCCGGCATCCTTCATAGATGATGCCCTTCGAGTAAATAATTTTGAAATATAGTTAATAACTTAACTTGAATTTCACTTGAATGTAAGAAATTTTTAAGTTACTGAAATCGTAGTATGCTACTCGTTTTAATAAAATACAAATTAGATACCTTAGACTAGTCATTTAAAACCTATTCATTTCATGTTTTGTTGCGAAATTAAAAATGATCCTTAGTCAGAGATAACGGTAAAACTTATTTCATTTTATTTTTTAATTTGTATAATGCATTTTGTAGCGTTTGAACAGCTTTTCGGTTACACTCATCCATAAAATATTTTCCCTGACATATTATAATATTATACAACAGCTCTCCGTCTGTCAGTCACCCTTTGAATTATTGATTTTAATCAATGCATAACAGTTGTTCATCGGTCTGTTGCACTGTTAATGACATACATCATCAATCAAGTTGAACAAACAATTTATTTTTTGCACATTCTAATATCGGCAAGTGTCTTGAAAAAAAAATGGTTTCACTCACTAAACTGAGGCAAAATCGTAAATAAAACTCTTGTGACAGATGACAAAAACGGTCTTAAAGTTTTAATTAGTAATAATGTTGTACGATACACTGGCACTCAGCTGCCAAGAGAAATTTTTCATAACGCAATTTCTTTTCGAGAATCGAGAGCCGTCTCTTGCACACTTGCCTGTCTTTGACGAGATAAAATCCTTACAACTTTAAATTTCTTTGAAGTCGTTTTCCGTTTGTTGGAGCAGAAAACTATCGAATCGAGGCTGGAGCTTCGAAGCAATCTACCGGAATTAGAGCGCTAGCTCTTTTGTCTATTGCAATCCGACGAATTAATTGCACCGCGTGTCTGGTACAGGTAAGGTCGTCTTGACCACTCGCGCCTGCTAGAAAACCCACTTACACTGGTTCGTGCCGAAAGTAAATGCTTTTTAGTGTACTGCTGCAGTGTACGGCTGCAGTCAACCAAAAATTGTCCGGGCTATAGGGCATCGTAGTGATGGAATACATAATAGACAACTGCGTGCGCTCCCGATCCTAAGACCAGTTACTTCCCAGCGATTACGAGTGCAAGAATTGCTGACGCTGCACATATCCGAGCGTCAAAAATTTCCTGCCCTGGTGTGGGCTCGAACTCCCGACGTTTCGGTAATTAATAATAATATAATAATATTTTTATCGAAATCATTGGACACAATCATAGGACATAAAAAATACAGAATGAAAATCTTACCTACGATTTTATGACTGATGTCCCATAAGTGTATCTATACGCTTTCAGTGGACGCGTTTTCCATATTTCCTGTACTCTAGTTTTATTTTTGACGGAATGAATATGTATTTTAATGTGAGAACAATAAAGGTGTTAAAGGTGTTGACTATTAATGATTTCAAGCCCATCGCTTGTTAAATTTTAGCTAATTTAAACCCGTTCATTTTGCACGACCAATAACTGTACACGTCACTACACGAATAACCGAAATTGCGGCGGGATAAATTTCATTTTTAATGTGCTTCATCTTTCGTGTTAATAGCTAGTAAACTATTTGTCAAGCCAGGGTTCCTAAGCTTCTGTTATCAATAAAGAATAATTATCACTGGTGAACAAAGTAAGAGAGGTGATAGCGTTTTCGTTGAAGATTTAAGTTTGTATACATATATTTGTTTGTCTGTCCACTCAATAAGTGGTCGAAGGAGTTGAGCAATGGGTTGTCCTCGATGTGAACCATGCTAAAAAAATAGGATTAGCTGGCAATCAAAAATGACGGCGATGAAATTTGCTCCCAATGGGGGTGATAGTTTTACGCCACAAGGCGTTCTACATAGTTTAGCTTAAGTTTTACTAAAGTGATATGTCGAATTTAACACCAATTAATAATAGATTTAAGTTGTTACAGAAGGAAAATGAAAGGCTTTGGTATTTTTTCATATTGGATATTGTTACTATCAACTACTAAAACATGAGTACCTATAGTTGGTGGAGAAAACTGCCGTTAAAACTTTAAAATTAAAGTAAAATTGAAAATACTCTCGTCAAATTTGCACAAATTTTATGCTTCGGACGCTAAAGCCTATCTCTCTCTTTCCTCACCTTCCAGTTCTTGAAACCATAAAGAAGTCTCGTCTTCTTCCATCGACAAAAAACTTACCAAAGTAAACAGTCGCAGTAGATAATTAGAGGAATTTTTTTTTTTCGACACTACCTCAGTCTCGACTGCTGAACTGTCTTCTAGTAGCTTCATTTTCTGCCACTGCTAAAATCCATTTTTGTCTCTAGAAATGAAAACTTTCTATGTACAAAATTGAGAAGCGGTCAATAATTTTCGCCTGCTAACGTTGCGCAGATTTTTTTTTCTGTTTCTCTGGCAATGCTTTTATGTCCCAAACTCAAAAATAACCTCTGTTTTCTAACTGTTACCTGTAAAGAAACCTATCTATTTCCAGCCTCTGGCATTGAGAATTTTTCTTCGTTCACCTTCTGTAAAGTATACTTTTCATTTTCTGTCATTAAAGAGCTCTCAGTCCATCCCAAACTATCCATTTCTCTCTCCAACCAAGATACCCATTCGTTTTTTATTATCGGTGAAGAAATGAATCCGATTGCTCTGCCCAGAGAGTAGAACTATCCGTTTTTGGTATCCATCGTAGAAAACATTCTGTTTTCTGTTTCTGGCATAGAAAACTATCCGATTTCTCATCAAAAATCGAATTTCTTGTCCGTAAAAAATATTACCCGTTATTTCGCTCGACAACGAAACCAACCAAGCGATTTATTACCAGCTACAGAGAAAACATTCCGTTTCCTGTATCTGATAAACGAAACTATTCGCTTCGTGCGTCTGGCACAGAAACTTATTCGTTTCCTACATCCGACAAAAAACTGTCTAAAATACGCCATAGAGAGAGCTAATTTCTTGTAGCTTAGTGCTGCCCTTTATCTTCTTCAGATACCGCAGATCAGCTACGCCTCCACCTCCACCGAGCTCTCGGACAAGACAAGGTTTGAGTTCTTCAGTCGAGTGGTGCCTCCTGACAACTTCCAGGCCATGGCCATGGTGGAGATCGTGGGGGCCCTCGGGTGGGAGTACGTGTCCACGGTCTCCGTCGAGGGAGGGTACGGTGAGAAGGTCAGTAGNCCACCGAACTCTCGGATAAGACAAGGTTTGAGTTCTTCAGTCGAGTGGTGCCTCCTGACAACTTCCAGGCCATGGCCATGGTGGAGATCGTGGGGGCCCTCGGGTGGGAGTACGTGTCCACGGTCTCCGTCGAGGGAGGGTACGGAGAGAAGGTCAGTACAAACAAGTCACATAGTTAATTCAATTCTAGCGGATTGGGTTGCAAGTATCAGTAAACCAATAAGATTTTAACTGCAAGGAAGACGTAGTGAAGTACTTTTCAACCGGTAGCAATATGGGACTAATAATAAGAATTTCCAGCACGCGCCCGACTTTCACTGATTTCATATTTAGAACATTGACACGTTGAATTACTGAAGAGTAAACGCTCACGCATTAAACTACTATACAATATAAGATGCTATAATGTACAAAACTATTATACAATGTAAGATGTTATAATATACAAAACTATTATACAATATAAGATGTTATAATATACAAAACTATTATACAATATAAGATGCTATAATATACAAAACTACTATACAATATAAAATGCTATAATATACAAATCTGCTATACAATATAAGATTCTATAATATACAAAACTACTATACAATATAAGATGCTATAATGTACAAAACTATTATACAATGTAAGATGTTATAATATACAAAACTATTATACAATATAAGATGCTATAATATACAAAACTACTATACAATATAAAATGCTATAATATACAAAACTACTATACAATATAAAATGCTATAATGTACAAAACTACTATACAATATAAAATGCTATAATATACAAAACTTCTATACAATATAAGATGCTAGAATATACAAGATTCATGCAATTGCCATTCATGAATGACACCCTACAAAACTTAATAGAACAGCTTCGTCAATCTTTTCAACTCCAAACGTTTATACTTGAGTCAAAGTTAAACGTTTTATTAACAGAGAAAATAATGTTTGATATTGGATCAATATTAGTGTTAGTACACCAAGTTTCAATGTTGTGTACATAAGTAGCGCACCCAACTGCTACATTGGCTGAACATTCACCGACAATATTGGTACAAGATTGGATACAACAATGTATCAACATTCTAGATTTGGAGAAAGGATCAATGCTGAGCTATAATCTTGGCCCGATCTTCAGCAAGACTCAATGATACTTAGAAATGAAAGTGGAGCTGTCAAAAGTCCCACAGTTACTTCTCTTTTAACCCCTTTTCCGTTCTAATAATAACAATATTACTATTGTCTTTAATTTCATCATTACATATTCATAAGTATTTGCACTACGCACTCAAGCACTACACGCGCAGCACATTACTATGACGACCGAACCCATGGCCACCGCCGGAATAAATTGAGTGTCAAGTTTCAGTATCAAATTTATCGCTTTTTATGGTCTCCCAAATTGAGACGCCGAAGCTCTCGTGCAGCCATATGTCATGGAAATTTATGGGTCTTTGCTCGCTACGAAGGCTATCGTAGCCATATTCCTATTTGCACATGCATGCATCCTGTATCCGTTGATCGTTTATCGTGGCATGATCGCAGCCTATCGTGTTGTGTCTTTACAAGCAAGCGAAAATCATGTGGTCTGGAGATCGCTTCTGAATAAGCTTTTATTATGCATATACAAGTAAATAAGGGCATGCCCATCTTTCAGAAGAGCATTGTAATGTTTGTTTCTGAATAAGCTTTACCGTAGGCAAGAAGTGGAGCGGATGGGTGCTTCGAACCTTCTCTTTACGAGAGGCAGCCACAATGCTCACCTTATGGAAACAACTGATACTGCCAAGGATTGAATACTGTTCACCTCTTTGGATACCAAGCAAACGGAAAGACTGAGAGCGCCTCGAGGCGATCCAGAGATCGTTCACTGCCAAAATCCGAGGCATGAAAGATTTAAATTATCACGAAAGACTGGCTCAACTTCAAATGTACTCAATTCAAAGGAGATTCGAGCGCTTCACGATCACATATATATGGAAAATTCTAGAAGGAATTACTGTCAATGTCAATGGGCAAATCCAGGCCATACATTCAAACCGTATTGGTCGCACTTGTGAGGTGCGCATTCCGATCAAAACTGGTGGTTATGCGATAGCCACAAAGTATTCTAATAGTTTCGTAGTCCGAGGGGCGAGATTATTCAACAAAATACCACGTCACATGCGAAATGTCACCGGTACAGACACTGCGAAATTTAAACACTTACTGGACGCATGCTTACTGAAAGTGCCGGATAAACCTGCTGTAAGCGGCTACGTGAACTGTGGGGATAACTCGCTGTTAGCCATGCCGCTGGTCACGGACTACAGCATCACCTCTGCACAAGATGGGCGGCGTGTGTAACGTCGATTGGACCTCGTCCGAAGTATCTTTAAAGGTAAGGTAAGGTATAACAGCACATAATATAGGCTTTCTCATAGTTAACAAAAACTTGTAGTAAGACCAGACGTTACTAATGTGAAACTTATTTAGTTTTAGCACAAAAATAATACCGATATCATTACGTCGACTGTTGAATACTTGTATCTGATGATAAAAAGATACTTCAAAATATTATACCTCCTAGCCGGGATACATGCACATTCTATGTAACCGTTGCGGACCAGAGACATGGTTAAGAACTGTAAAGATAAACTCTTCATCAAAAATTTAAGACCACTTGAAAATGTAAAAAATAACTACGTTTAGTGATAAATAAATATACTCCTTCGACTAGGGATCAGTAATTCCCAAAGGTAAAAGGTGAGAGAGATGAAAAATACCCGCGGTAACAATTTAATAAGAAATGTACATTTTTGTCATAGAGCTGATGAGTTTTTCAGTTGACTTCCCTAGAAGACCATCCTTTGTCTTGAGAAGCAACCCGTTCGATTCTCCTACTCAATGCAGGAGAATTTTTTGTCGATCTACCACTAGATTTTGCTCTTCCGTAAGTCTCAAAGTCCTTTAGGAAGTTGCAAATCGCAGTTTTACTGGAGTGAATCTCAACTGCGATTGCACGCTGCGACAAACCTTGCTGATGCAGTGCAACATTCGACCACGTTCTAATTTGGAGAGTTTGTTTGCTTTTGGGCAAAGTGACACCTTCACACGATCAGTGCAAGCCTGTGACTGATGCCGGAAATTACCCTAGAACTAAACATTAATTACCCTGACCATATAATTTTGATCAACTAAAAAACTCATGATATGACAAAAGTGTATGTTTCTTTATAAATTGTTACAGCGGGTATGTTTTTTTGTTCTCGTCGTTTCCATTTAAGAATTAGTAATTCCTAGTCTAAGGAGTTTATTTATCACTAAAACGTGGTCATTATTTTACAGTTTCAAGTGGTCTTAAACTTTTGATCAGGAGTTTATATTCCAAGAAAGACAGTGTAGCTATGACTTGTGAGTAGGAGCATCAGCAGTTTAAATTGGCTTGTTGTTCCCATAAACAAATATGACAGAAGAGCATTTGGGCAAAAGAATTTGTCATAACAATGACGTCACAGGCTATCGCTTGTTTGTTTGTTTACATCCTATCAAAGAGGTTAGAACACAATTAGAGCGGAAAGTACGTGTAATTTTTTGTTCCAATTTCCGTCTCCCTCTGGTGGCGATTCTGTATCATTCCATTCGTATAATATAAATCTTTATACAATACCCATACACACTTTACTATATTGAAATGCTACATGGTATGTAGTTTCAACATAACGTAAACGTCAGAACATTGATAGATAGGTTCGATGAGTTTATTACACACAGATATACATAACAATGCTGAAGACTTTTCAAATTACAATACACATACAGTAATATATCTACATAACCCTTTGAAAAATTGTGAAACTTTTTGGGCTACAAGCAATTGTTATACTCGTAAAATTGCATGACATGATCTTTATACCGTTTTTTAAAGGCGTTATTAGATATAGGGTCTAATAGGTGCGTTGGCATTCTATTAAAAAGAGACGCTGTTTGAAATATAGTTGACAGTTTTTCTACATCAACAAGCACACTTGGAAAATTGAGAATGGTTTTTTGGGGAATAAGTGAGTCGTAACATTGTTCAAAAATAACATTAACGGTATGCTATTTCTGTCTCGTTTAACACAAAGTATTAGCCTTAGCATTTTATTTTGTACAACTTCTAGTTTGCTAATGTCACAATGAGGGGCTGCACCCCAGACGATAATATTTTAAATTAATAATGAATAGGCTGATGAATAATAAACTCGTTTCAACGAATCACCATTGATATAGACACCGCATATATTACACCATGAACTCTGCTGAGCTTACGTGGGATTTAAAGCACAATATATCATGAAGAATCAAACCAAGATACCAAAGCTGAGACACCCATTCCAATTCTTTACCATTGAAGTGAATTGTCGGTAATTCAGGACGAGAACATGGGGCGAATAACATTAGCTTAGTTTTATTCTCATGTACAATCAATCTATTTTGAGTTAACCATTCTCACAATTTACTTAAAAATTTAGAATATCAGTTATGGCCGACAGAAAATTGCATCTATTAGTATAGAACACTGCATCATCAGCAAACAGAACGCACTGCATGCCAAGGGTAGTTATATCGTTAATAAAAATGTTGAAAACCAGCGGTCCGAGTACAATTCCTTGAGGGACTCCAATTTTAACCCTACAGAGGGAAACCCCTAGCGAAGACTTATAACGGGAGAAGTGAGGTGCAATGTACCTCAGCCTAATGATTTGCTAATATATTAATTATTTATTTGTATTTCGGATTAAAAATCAACATTCATACTCTTCATACATTCATACATGAGTTGAAATATAATTAGAATCATCAATTCAATGGTAAATTATAATAAAACAATATAAAATGAACTTCTCTAAGAGAATGCCAGAAAGTATACATTCATATACAGTTTGTACGATAACAGTGGCAGTTTGCTCACCAAAGCTGGCAGTGTGCGTGTGTTGCGGGAACTGTGGGGTGCCTGCTGTATTGCAGGGACTGTACTGTCTACGTAGGCAGAACAATCAATGTACTACGAGAGTACACAACAATATCCATTCAATGATACAGCATACATTAGAGTGCGACCGCACTGATGTAGCCTCATTTAGGTAAGGTGGTCATATTTATTATAAAGAATGTGTATAAAGCTTTGTTATCTATCAGTAATTATAACCCTGGGATGAAGTTACAAGCAGATACACAGAATAAACAGAAGTTGAAACGTACGGGGCTGCCGGCCGTACGAATCCAGGGTGCGGTGCACTATAGCGCAGGTCTCCCTTTATAAGGACCACTTATCGTAAAATCTATGGTATTTTCACTTATGTATGGTATTTTCAGTTCAATTTTTCCCAAAACATGAGAAATGTCACTTTACAAAAAGTCACAAGTTTCCAGCAACTCAACTTAAATTTGATAACAATAAATATGCGAATTTCTACACGGTGAGGCACAATACACCTCAGGTCTCCCATTGTAGGGTTAATAGGTACCTGCCCCTTGGCTGCACGAACGGGCACGATAATTTAAAAGTTGCTCTGGAAAATACGACTGAAATACGTAACATATAAATCGAATTTGCTTTCAGACTGCGTGTTGAATATTCGTTAGACAAGCATAGAATCTGTTGACAGTGAGCCGTATGGGCAGCTCCTTGACGGGCAGGAGAGGACAGCCGAATAGCGTGTGGTCTATGACCAGCTAAATAACGCCTCCTCTAGTGTGAAAGCAAAGACGATCGTGATTATTATTATTATACTCAGAAGTTTAAGTCTCCGTTTCCACAACAATGGCGATGTCACAGAATAAGAATGAAGAGCCACATATTGTGACGATAGACACGTGGAACCCATGCACGAGGGTGTTCCCACACAGGATCAACGCGCATGGGAACAGCAAGTCGAGAAAGAAGAGGAAGAACATATGGACGAATGATCAGCAGGAACAAAAAGTGGGAAGGAAGCAAAGTGGGCACGATAGACAGACAAGACGATCGTGATGACGATCCAACGGGTCACGGGTCGTCTATTATATATGTATAGCAGTGAGTCATATAAAGCACAAGCAGATTGATTTAGCCCTGACGTTGTAAGCTGAATTTTCCTGAAAATGTTTTGATTTTATTACTATGGTTAATAATTTGCAATACGCGTCATTTATTTTGGGTTTGAAGCTCACTATAACTGAGTCATGCCGATGCCACACGCTAGTCAAATGAATGAGTATCGTCCTCTTTTCGTCCAAGGATGTTCAAGTGCTCATTTAAATAGCACGCACTTGCAAAAATTTTCAGTTATAAATCCCTCCAGGAATAATGAGATGCCCGAAAGTTAACTAACGGCACTTGCAGAATAAATTAAACTAATGGCAAGCATTTTAACACCATTTCTTGGCAATCTCAAATCTGTGTTCACAAGAGTGCAACACAAACATTCGGTCAAAAAGATGACGATACTCGTTCTTTTGACTAGCGTGTGGCATATAGTAGTAGGCTGTGGTAGCTACTTGACTTTATAGGTTTGAAGTGCTTAGCAAGCGACGGGACGGCGGAGAGCAGCGGCCTTCATCCCTGATATTCATTCCTTTTCTCCCTTGGTGGTTCTAGAAACTAGGATTGTAATCGTCGGGGAAACCTACAGCCCGCAGCCAACCGTAACCTCCATGACAGTCTGAGAGGCACTGAACCCTAACAGATATTGCTTGAATGGCAGCAACACATCAATAGAGAGCCGCACTGTTGCCAACACAGCACTGCTTCCGCAGAGCGACAGCGAGCTCTACGTTAGCGCTGTATACATTGACCGTAAATACTGGGTGTAGGAATACGGGCTAAAAATATGGACTGTACTTAGGGGTTGTTGATTTGGACTCTAAATAAGGGCTGTAAATACGGACTGTAATTACTGGCTTCAAGTACAGACTGTAAATGCGGACTGTAACACGTACTGCAAGTAATGACTGTAAATACGGGCCGTAAATACAGAGGCTAAGTACGGACTGTATATGCGGACTGTAACATGGACTGCAAGTAATGGCTGTAAAT
>LQNS02001154.1:6663647-6711237 GCA_001587735.2 Parhyale hawaiensis
TGTATATGCGGACTGTAACATGGACTGCAAGTAATGGCTGTAAATACGGGCCGTAAATACAGAGGCTAAGTATGGGCTGTATATGCGGACTGTAACATGGACTGCAAGTAATGGCTGTAAATACGGGCCGTAAATACAGAGGCTAAGTACGGGCTGTATATGCGGACTGTAACATGGGCTGCAAGTAATAAATGTAAATACGGGCCGTAAATACAGAGGCTAAGTACGGGCTGAATATGCGGACTGTAACACGTACTGCAAGTAATGGCTGTAAATATAGACTCTAAATACGGGCTGTAAATACGAACTCTAAATACGGGCTGTAAATACGAACTCTAAATACGGGCTGTAAATGCGGACTGTAACACAGACTACAAGTAATGGCTGTAAATACGGACTCAAATTGCGGGCCGTAAATACGGACTCTAAATACGGGCTGCAAATGCGGACTGTAACACGGACCGCAAGTAAGGGCTCTAAATACGGTCCGTAACAACAGACGCGACGCTAAATACGGGCTGTATATGCGGACTGTAACACGGACTGCAAGTAAGGGCTGTAAATACGGCCTGTAAATACGGACTCTAAATACGGGCTGTAAATACGGACTCTAAATACGGGCTGTAAATACGGACTCTAAATACGGGCGGTAAAGACGCTTATATTCCGCAGGGCATCGCATCGTTTATCAGCTTGGCAGAAAAGGCCGGCATTTGCGTGGCTGTATCGGAGACAGTGCTGCGCTCCATGTCCAAACCCGAGGAGTTCGACGACCTTATCTCGCGACTCCTGTCTAAACCTGAGGCTCGGGCAGTCGTCATGTTCGTTGATGAAGACAACACAAGGTAAATACCAAAATTACTATTTCTGAAACTCAAAAAACTGATTAGAATGGGGTGCGAGACTCCCAACTTCATCACAAAAAAACTTACAGAATAATTAAAATTCAATGATTTTTAATGTTTTATAATTGGTAAATGTTTTGTTGCTGTCACGCAAGGGAAAAAAATAAAATCATTGTTGGTGAAATTAAAAAACTACTCCAAAAATGTGAAATCCACTCAAGTTTTACAAAAATGCTGATAAAATACTTAACAAGATTTAATTATTGACATGCTATTATACTTTTGTTAAATTCTGCTGATGAAATATTTACGAATTATATTATATAATTACCTATTGTTGTTGCTCAATCTAGGAAAATGATTTTGAAAAGTATCAAAGCCTATCAAATACGTTGAAAATCGTATACAACATTAAATATGCATTAAGTTGTAAGGTTCTAGACATTTCTCCTTGCTTATTTTATTTTATTTCATTTTGTAAAGGCGAGCTCTATTTTTTTAAATGAGTGCTGCAACTTTATTTCATCATATGCGTTTGCTAGCGATTTTCTATAAGATAGAAAGACAAAAGTGAGTATCGGAATGCTAATATTTTAAGTTCAGTAATTTATTAAATCGGTACGAAATATCCAAGATCGAAATTCTAATTTTAATGTATTTAACCTTTTGAATCTCAAGAAAAAATAATTAGAATAATTAGCCTAGAATTATACTATAGTGCTACACATCATTCGCGGGAAACTTATCACAAAAATAACACTGATTAGAAGATATCAAGTTATGTTTTCTATTACCATTGCAATATTAATTAATTTCATTTGATCAATTAGACTATTAAACTATGCGATACCAATGTTATAACATCAACGTGTGAAAAACATCACTGAAATAACCCGGGTGTTGAAAACTACAAATCAAGTTATCCTTTCTACCATCATTATATATAGCATATATTAAATTCGTATTACCAATTAGAATATTTTACTGCAGGAAAATCATCACGGCAATGTCCAATACCACTATCGGAAAAATCGGTAAAAATCAAGTTTTTTAACTATATCCTCTTAATATTCAATAGGGTAATTAATATCAAATTGACAATTAGAATTTTTTAATATAATTACTTGATCACAGGAAAATCATCACGGCAGTAACAAGGGCGGGAAAAATCGGCCACTTCCTGTGGGTGGGGAGCGACTCCTGGGGAGCCAAGATCCATCCTGTCAAGGACCAGGAGGTGGCTGCTGAAGGAGCCATAACCATCCTGCCCAAACGCACCTCCCTCAAAGGTATTTTTTACTGATTAAGTTTTGCTGTCATCACTGCTATCAAAGACGTACAAATCAATAATTATTAAAAACAAAGTAAGTAATATATAAAAATAAATATTTTATATAATAACAGATACATAAATATTATACATAAAAATGCAATGGTCTTTACGATATGTACGCTACATATCAGACACTAGATACGGGTCAGGTAGGCTGAGCAGTGGCTGCATTGAACTATAATAATACAGTAGTTACGTTTTCTTCTATGACGAAATATGAATATAAGGCTGCATCCTTTTTATAATTAGCTTAATGCAGTAACTCTTCTTTCAGTATTTTCATTTTTTGCACACTACAATTTTTTATAATACTTAACGCGCGGATCTTCTCACGGTGCTTGCCCGAGAGATATATCCATTCATTCATACTCTGTTTATCTCAATCATAATGAAAATGATAATAAATCTACCAAACCGTCAACAAAGCCGTCGATGACCCGCCTGAATACCCTTCTTTCTCAATATTTATATACCTTTCACAATTGTTACTGGAAATTCTTACTCCTAAACATTCCTAAAAGTATGGTCATCGACCTACTTTCTCATACCTAAAGTGAAATGCTGTACGTACACACATCCAAAATTACTGTTAAGGACCTACCTTTCTTAATTCTAATAAGAAAGTCTGTACCTAACACAGCAAATGCCGTTCTAGGCGCTCCTGAAAGCGTGCCTTCGTTCATCCTCGAGTAAAATTCTATACTCACACATCCCAAAAAACAGAGTCAAGCGCCTACCTTTCTTACTTCTAATGGTAAATTCTATACCCACATATCCCCAAAAATAGCGTCAAGCGCCTACTTTTCCACTCCTAATGGTAAATTCTATACCCACATATCCCCAAAAATAGCGTCAAGCGCCTACTTTTCCCACTCCTAATGGTAAATTCTATACCCACACATCCCCAAAAATAGCGTCAAGCGCCTACTTTTCCCCCTCCTAATGGTAAATTCTATACCCACACATCGCCAAAAATAGCGTCAAGAGCCTACCTTACCAACTCCTAATGGTAAATTCTATACCCACACATCCCCAAAAACAGAGTCAAGCGCCTACCTTTCTTACTCCTAATGGGAAATTCTATACCTAAGAGAAACCTCAAAAAGGCCGTCAAAGGCCTTCCTGAAAGCCTGCCTTTCTCTTGCCTCTCACAACAGGCAGCTGCCACTCGCCCTAATCGGAAACTCGACCTCTGTCGCAGGTTTTGACGAATACATGCGAACGCTCAAGCCAAGGTTCTGGAAAAAGAAGAAATGCGAAGAGCTCGTCGACGGGAGGCTGATCAAGAGAAATTGTAGGAACGTTTGGTTCAAAGAATTTTGGACGAAGCATTTCAACTGCACCTTCAAAAATCTTACTGCTGGCGACGACAGAAATCAGTGCACTGGAGATGAGGTCATCAGGACCCAGCAAGAGGGACTGGTGCCGTTTGTTGGTGAGTGTTGAATTAATGTTTCGTACTCTGCAGCGTCAATAAGCGGTTGGTGCGTGTAAAAATATGGTAATTTACGTTTTTATAAGCACCAAAATTTATTTTTTTTTCCTGCTGTGTTCCAGACAGACTAACCTAAGGGAGATTCAGTCATTTCGACACAGCAAGAGGGACTCGTAGAGTTTGCTGAGAGTGTTCCATTGGTGTTTTTTACATTGAAGTGGTAATAAGTGATGCATTCAAAGATTTCATAATAATTTATGTTTGAAAAGTACCATAAGGAAAAACTTTCGCTGTTTTACGAAGAGTTGATAAAATTATTGGAGATGAGACTATCGTGATGCAGTAAGAAGGACTTATACCATTTGTTGACAAGTGTTCAACTGAAATTGTTTTAGCAATGGGGCTTTAAAAGTAATATATTTATGCATATAATTATATTTCTTTTCACTTATTTCTAATGTATAATTAATAAGGTTGTGAAGACACAACAAGAGGGACTCATGGCGTTAGCTGAAGATTGTTCAACGGTTTGTTTTTCTTCTGGTGACCCTTAAAGGTAATAAATTTAGTGACATCATTGCTGGTATTGATATAACGAGGCGTGTACATCTAGAAGCATCACTTCAAAGGCTCGTACGAGTTTCATCTTCGCTGTTTTATAATCAATCAAATTACTGGGAATCAGCACGCAGATAGAGGAATGCGTGTGATGTTGTTCAAGAGTGCTGAATTTATATATTTATTTATGATTTTAACTGTGGCCTTAAAAATTATGCACTGCATTTTTTACCTAATTCGTAACGACATGTTGATACAGTTAGCCGTGACATTTCAAGGCAACCTGAGTTATTTATATATTGTAGCGACCGTAACTTCGTGGTTAAAACAATTAACCCTTTGAGCCAGTGACAGCTCGGATTGGGCCGGCCCCGGAGCCTCTTACAAGACACAGAAAAAATATACCATGTAGCACCAAGTCATAGTCCGACGTAAAAAAAATATGTGCACAAAACAGCTAATGTATCACACACATACAGATAACTAATTTAATCTACCACACACGGAGCAAAAATATGCTTCGCGGGTATCTTCCAAGAAGGTACGCTATTATATTCACAGGGAAAGAAGGACATGTGATTGTAGGGGAAGATCGGCCTGGAATGGTATGGAAACTTACAGGAAAAGATTCCACCTCCGTACTTATATAAATCTTGACTGAAGCAGTCGACCGGCGGACGGCCAGCCGGACGAACTTCCTGCTTGGTTTTAAGGAAGAGCACCGAGCAGTCTCGAAGGGTGCGAGAAGGGAACAAGAGCAAGGGAAATATTTCCTGATACCCATTTTGCCTAATTGTGCCAATCCTATTTAAGTTTCCAATGTCGGCTCAATTGTGAAGTTCTTGCCCAATTACCTCATGCTAGTTATTTGTGTCGATCCTTCCTAATTGTTTCATGCGGGTCGAATTAAGCGTGAGGTTTGTTCCTATTTGTCCCATACAGGCAAAATTGCGAGGGTCCTACCCATTTCTGCGTAAAATCGTGTCAATCCTGAATAATAATTGTCCTTTACGTAGCTAATTGTCCCGTATCTGGCTACTTGTGCAATTCCTGGCTAATTGTTCAATTCCTGGTTAATTGTCCAATTCCTGGTGAATTGTCCAGTCCTTGGCTAATTGCCCTGATCCTAATCTGTGAGGAGCAGCAGCTTTAAAAAATCAACGCCATGTCTACCCGAGTCTGTGTCGATGGTTCCCTAATTTTCCCCTATCAAATACTATAGGCGTAACGTTGCAAGGAGTGTGCGAGCAAAGTTATAACTAAATAAACAATATTACAGAAATGTATATGTTGGAGTTTTAGTACTGCATAGATAGAAACTGCAATATCTGGACTGTGATGGAAAGATATGAGCTTTCTTTAACATATTTGCTATGCATATTCATAAATATATCTGCCTACATAAAGGATTAAAGCCTGTACCCGTTCACTCATATATCAAGGGATTAAAACCCTTTATCCGTGTATACCATAAATATAAGTGCTTTTCTCATAGGCTCATATTTATATATGTAGATAAAAGTCCTCTACATACATAGATTAAAGCACTTTACACATGCACTCTTACATAGCTTAAAAACCATTACTGGTATACTCACATACAATTAAAGATTTTACTTATATATTCTTCTATAGATTGAAGACTTTTACCAGTATACACTCATTAAAATTGAAGATGTTTACTTGTATACTCATGTAGAGATTAAAGCTCTTCACTCATGTACTCATAAACATAGTTTAACACATTAAGTCGAATTCTACTACCGATGACTCCAGTCGGTTCTTAACATCTGCACTGTGATCCCAATGCTAGATGTACCCCCTAGCTACTCCCCATAACATCCTAAGGCTCGTAAGACAGGTCTGTAGTCTTTAGGGCCACTCCCGCCAACGTGGCCGTTTTTTTAAAAGCAATTCCCGTTTTTTCTCCGGACCGCCGGACTGCCCCGGTGTTCCGGACCGCTAAAAGAATTCCGGCGGAATTTAAATGGAGTGGCCACTCCTAGAACACTCGACGAACTGTGAGTAAATTGCTCATGTTCCTACTCACCGAGCAGGTAAAGGCTTAATGTTTTGATCATCGAAACATATCCAGTTACTTACAGAAACATTCTTGGTAGAGTCGAAGTCATAGTTTCAGAAAAAATTAATCTCATGCACTCATTATGCGAGTTTATCAAAACTGGGATTGGTTTACTCACAGGTTGGAATCACTTCAACACAATACGTAACCAATCAATGCTCGTCAAACAAGAAGAAGTAGCTGAATTTTTTACTCGCTTGCTCGGAGCCTGTGAGTTGTTCTGCAGAATGGGGTTATCCTACCGGTTGATTTTCATTCCAGTTGTTGATTCTTCTGTACTTGCTGAACATGGATAAACTGGCGACCGTGCTCGATGGAGCCCCTTGCGTTCTGCAGTTTTATGATGTGGCTTCTGAATTTTTAATCCCCATCAATCAATAAAAATATTTTTTTTCGTTTTGAGTACATGAATTGAGTGCCCGTAAATAAACAGTTTCAACATTACTAGTTTTCCGTGCTTGAAAACTACATGAGATAAACTGGTCAATGAATTATTAACTCATCAAACAAATTGGAGGTGAATTTTTTTGTAGATGAATTTACCTGTGTTGCTGCTAATAGCACTGTCTCTCTCACCACCTCATAAAATTCACTTTTCTTCAGCTACTGAATCTTGGTGAGCCGGACGGATTCTTTAAACGCTCGTCAGTGACATTGTAGTAAGATTCGGTTCACAGACTAAGGAAGACTTAGACAGGCAGTTCTTCAGTATTTTTTGCAAGAAAATGGTGTCTTAATAGTGACGTCATAGTCCTCACTTTGTTATTATCACCCGCGAACGAAGTGAGAGAGGTGATAATGTTTTCGTTGAAGATTTAAGCATATATATATGTATATTTGTCTGTCCACCCAATAAGTGATCGAAAGAGTTGAGCAATATTCGTAATTCTTTGTAGGGAGTTTGGTGGGTTGCTCTAGATGTGACCCATGCCGAAAAACTGGTCCTAGCTGGCCATAAAAAATAACGGAGCTGAATTTTCCTCCACCGGGGCAAATTTGCCTCCACTGCGGCAGATCATCTAGAACAGGGGGCATTCTAGTTTTTTCCTATGTTATTCTTAAGGAGGTAATGTACTGGGGGGGGGGGCATAGGGTGCTAACTTTGTTGTACACGGCATCCATATGAAACACTAAGATTAGCTGACCATCGAAAATGACGTCGTTGAAGTTGCACCCACCGCGGGTGATAGTCTTACGCCACCGAGGCGTTCTAGTTTTTCATCATAAGTTGGTTTGCAGGATACGAGTTTTATCTACGTGGCTCCAGCCGCTAAAAATTTCGTCGACGGTTAATGGCTATCATACTCTGAACTCAGGAGGCTTTTTAAAATGAAATTATCCTGGGAGCCTTCCACTTTCTAAGAGGGTAAGAATACGCAATGCATTTCATTTATTAATTAGACAAGTTTAATTGATTAGTCCTCAAAATAAATTCTTTGTCTTTAAATTATATAATTACATGACGAAAGAGATGAAGCTCATGAAGAACCGAAGTGTGAGACCCGCCTTCCCTATGGGAACGGGCCGGTTGGTCCGTTTACTGTCAGCTGTGCAGTCTAATTTTACTAGAGCCTACGTATGTCTGCATCTCACAGCCCGTGACCCACTTCAATGGACTGGCTACGGCACATAAAAGTAGAACGCCTCGTGGCGCAAGACTATCACTCGCGGTAGGGGGCAAATTCAACGCCACAATTTTTATGGCCAGCTTACTCTGGAGTTTTGATATTTTTTACATCTCGGTCAACCCATCTCATTGCCAGAAAAAAAAAACATTATTATGACTCAACTCTTGCCTCCTTCTGGGTGGACACCTAATTTTCATTTTTTAGCACTGCTCACATCTAAATCAACGCACCTGACTCCCTACAAAAAATTATGAACGTTACTCAACCCCTTCTACCTCTTTTCGGGTGAACAGACAAATATGTATAAAACTAGAACGCCTCGTAGCGTAAGAACATCACCAGCATTGGGGGCGAAATTCAACGCTGTCATTTTTGATGGCCAGCTAATCCTAGTTTCTAATATGGAGGCTGTGTCCAACAAGGTTAGGGCTCAGCCTCCGTAGCATGAGCTCGTTAACAATAAACTAAGAAAAATTGAACTCCTCATGGCAGAAGATAATCTTCCGTGGTGGAGGCAAATTCAACGCCGTCATTTTCTATGGAAAGCTAGGCCAATTTTTTTTTAGTATGGGTCACATCTAGGTCAACGCACCAAACTCCCTGAAAAAAAAAATTATGAGCATTACTGAACTCTTTCTACCACTTTTTTGGTGGACAGACAAATATATATATATATTAATACATATATATATATATATATATACTTAAATCTTCAATGAAAATATTATCACCTCTCTCACTTCGTTCGCGGGTGACAATAATACATTTGACTTCTTGCCTGCCCTCACGTGCTCTTGTAGCGTTGTCCAGGAGGGAAATTACAGCACATACACACTTTCACCTCTTTACTGGCCAGCGGTCACCTTGTTATTGAGCTGCAGCTTTCTTAGGCCCCTCTGCTGAAGAGATTTGAGAAACCCGCCATATTGAAGGAAACCTATGATTTGGCAGCCCGGGTTAGGAAGGACAGATACACACAGACCCTCCGTGGGCTGTAATATCTAAATGGGATCTGCAAAATGTCTAAAGAGAAAGTTTCATTCCTCATTGATGGCCCAACCGGCCGGTAACTTACCTACCAAGTCAGAAACCATATTCCATCAGACAGCAAATATCCTAACAATAACGTGCGAGCAGCAGAAGTTTAGATTGAAAGTAACTCCTGTTGTTCCCTCCCACAACCGTATCAAAGACACCCTAATTTTTCCCTATCACTGAAAGCGAAACGGCCGTACTAATTAAGAAGGGAAAGCACGCACGAACGAAGGAAAGAGGGAGCGAAGAAACTGAGAGAAGAACAAGCAGAATATTACAACCAAAAGAGTAGGGAAGTAAATCACGACTCACGCTGTAAAAAATTTATTTTGAAACTGAACACTTAAACTGGATGTCGTCTTGACTGTACCTGATTCCAGAATAATATCTCTATCATTCCGAATTCTCTTGTATCGTTCCCACAATATTCCTAGTCACTACCAATGGTCCACAAGCGTGGAAATGTTCCTATGCAACTTCGTTGTCGTCATTTATGACTGCCGGATGCAGTAGTAGTATATAGAGTATATAACTTATGATCTCTGATGGATTCCGTACATCCTCGCAGTGGATGCGGTGTTTGCCATGGCGCATGCCTATCACGACCTCATATTGGACAAGTGCGGCAACATCTCCCTGTGCTCCGCCGTGGATCCTCCGCCCCCCGGCGGGGAAGTCCTCAGCTATATCAGGAATGTCACATTTATAGGTGAGTTTCGTATATTGTTTGAAAAGCATGATGGTATGATTGGCTAACTAGAAGGAACGTGTATATTTGTCTTTCAGAATAGATGGTATTCGATAATTATACATATATAGTAACGGAGATCTGTTGAAATTGCTCAGAACAGCTGTGTACGTCTATATTTACCTATACCACCCGTGATAGACCTGAGAAACATACAAATTTATTCCAGCAGCTTGAAACTGATTCCTGCCGTTTTCGCCCTAAACCGTATCAGCGACACCCTGCGTTCCCCAATCTAATACTGTAGGCGCAACGCACAAGCGAACGGAGGGATCGATAGATGACTGGATCCACAAGAAAAACAATAATAACTTAGACTAGACCCCATCACCGTCAGAAAATGATGGCACAAAATAATTACTTCAATGAATCCCCTTTTTCTTCGCTTGGCTAGATGCGCTGCGCTCAGTATTATCGTTTCCTTCGTTAATGTTCTCTTCATTTGGCGTTTCTTCAGTTCTAAGAAAATGATTATTTATATATATATATATATATATATATATATATATATATATATATATTCATATTGTATATTCACAGTGGAAAGAAGGTAAAATTTACGATCTATAACACTACCTCCCCGTAGAAGTACTTCAGCATGTTCATTATCGAAATTTTAAAAAATTGGCGAGGCAACGATCCCTGTTCCCTCCAGCAGATCAATTTTCCCCGATCTAACTGTCTTCACTGGGAAGAAGACACCAAAGTACCAAGCCGACAAGCAATCGTGTATGATTATGTAGTGAAATTGTCTATGCATTAATGTTCGTATACCTACTGTTTTCCTTTACAACTATATCGATAAGTATTGTAGTTCGCTAATGCCCTTGCTAAGTCCTCCTGTTCAAACCCCCAGTAAGCCATCCAACCACTGACTCTCTTAAATGATAACAAATTTTCGTTAAGGGTAATTAAATTTGCAACACGCTGAGATGCGTTCAGCAGGTGCTACAGTGCGAAGGGGTGGCGTACTAACAAAGGGCGCCTGGTTTGTTTTGTGGCAGCTTTAACGTCATGTAAATTATCTTATCCCGTCGCAATATGCAGGCCCTGCATGGGCTTAACTTTCAGTAAATGGGAAGGAATTACGGTTTTCGGCGAACTCAAATGGGCTCTGAAAATGTCTTATGGTATACGGTGACTCCCAATCTTGGGCTGGTAGCGTGAGGTGCAGTGAAATATTATTACCTCCGCCAAGGGGGTTATGTTTTCGTCGTGTTTATCTGTCTGTCTGATTGTTTGTCTGTCTGTCACCAAGATAACTCAAAACGTTACGAACCGATTTGGATGGAATTTACAGGTATTGTTAGGTATGTTAGGAGGAACAGATAATTTATTTTTGGTGAAGATATGTCCATTAGTTTGTTTGTTTTTCTGCCTCATTTTTGTCAATGCCATAAATCAAAGAGTTATGGGGGGATTTTGATGAAACAAAATGAGTTGTTAGGTATATAGAAAAGGGTAAATAACCAATTTTGGTAATGATCCGTTTGTTCGTTCGGTCGTTTGTCACTGTTTTTAATTTTATGCTTGTTAGCACAATAACTCAAAAAATAATGAATGGACCTTTATGAAATTTATAGGGATTGTTAGTAATGTTAAAAGACATCAATGATTAAATTTTGGTGCAGATCGGTTTATTCGTTTGTATGTTTGACTCTTGTTTGTCATAACGTTTGCTTACAGTATAACTCAAAAAGTAATGAACGGATCTTCAAGAAAATTGCACGAGCTGTTATTACTATCAAAAGGCACAAATGATTAAATTTTGGAGTCTATATAATGAAAATAAGGGTTTCAGAGCCAATTTGAATTTTTTGCTACCGTTGCCTCGCTTGGCGGAGGTATGCGCTCTCAGAGTGCTCTAGTATTACTGATGTGTTTATACTTCATCCAAACTCTGCAGGGTGGCGATCTATCGTTAGACTAACGGTGCTATCGACACGCAATATGCAGCGGTGGCTGATAGACAAGAAAGAACATCTTCTAATGACAGTCGGCGCTATTATAGCCTCGAGCGGGTAGCCGTGTTATCGTCTGGTTTGTCGAGGGTGTAGCTGTCAAATATTCTTTATCAACAGTATCTTACTTTGCTACGAAGGCTCTTTCTCATGTATAGGTAAAGTCGCCTAAGCCGAACCTCCAACTAGAAAACCCACGTGCACTGATTCGTGCTGCTAGGGTAGAGAAGAAATGTACGGCTGCAGTCAACCACAGATTATCCTAGTCTTTGTGTCATAGACATGAGGCTCATATGATAGCTTGCGCTCCCCACCCCAACCGTAAGATCCGCACCCCCCNCCGCCCCTCTCGCGCTAGATGACAAAAATACTGACGCTGTACCACCGACTTTTGTCTCCTGCTTGAGAGTAGAACCTCCGACTTTCTGAAAACATGCGAGGCAGCACCGCTAACCACTGATCCATAAGAGGAGACAGCCCTATACGGCGCAATAGCAAAGCCTAGGTAATATAGGGTTAAGACAGACTAGCTCTGTAACGGCATAATTAACTACATATCTAAATTAAAAAAAAAAGCCAATATTGACTGACAAACTCTGGTTGTTACGAAATTAAATTGCTTGGCATCCCATTATATCATCTAATAATTTTAATTGAATAAATAAAAATAAAGTGATTACTCCAGTCATAGACCACATAATACCTACTTGACAGCCCACTAAAATTTGAAATTCGGGCTGAAGGCAAATCGATTAAACTTCGATCTAGTGAACAGAGCGACCACAAACAAAATGCAAACTGTTTTCGGTGGTACAAGAAATTGAAAAATTGGTTGAATTGAAAAAATTGGTTAAAGTAAATTTTGAAATTCCCCATTGGCCAGTGCTCATACATGCGTGCTATTTTCTAGTCGATGCAATCTTTGCGTCTCCAAAAACAGTTTATTTTTTGTTTCAGGTCGCTATGTTAGGTAAAGATTTTATCAGCTTACCCTCAGCTTCAATTGCGAGGAGTGGATAGCCAAGTATCGCGTGGTCTATGTCTAGTTTAACACGCAAGTCACAAAAAAAAATTTGATCGAGGGGCCAATACAAATATCATCTGTTTTGACCAACTTCAGTAATTTCACTATAATTCTGAAACCTTTTCAAAATACGAGAAATATTTATGTAAAAGCAAGCTTCTCTATTTGCGGTAACAACAGCTTCATGACGAGCATTTTTATGACTAAAATTCCGAAAGTGACTCCTTTAAGTCACTTCAGAGAGGAGTGAAGAAAAGCATCATCAACTCAGTTCTGTTGTCGAGTGGTAAAGTTGCTGATTGCTCGTTACCGCTGCAGAAGGGGTTTCCCAGGCCAAAGAGGAAGTCTAGCTGTGCGGCAATGCAGCATCAGTATTTCTTCTGTTTATACCCCCCCTTCCCCCCATCCAGACATGGAAACGCTTGGAATGGGGGCGCAGTTGTCGGAAAGCCTTCGACCTATAACGGGATAGCTCAGACAATCTGCGATTGACTGCAGCCGTTCATTCTCCCGCCCTGAGTGGAGCTATTTAATTAGTGTTTCAAAGAAGACAATTTCTGTCAAAGTGATGATTATTTGATGACATTAAACCACTTTCAAACATTGCTGTTCATCATAAAATGGCCGTTACTCATATAGTTTCAATCTGCGTGAAAGCCGGGAAAATTAACCTGAATTCATTTAATCACGTTTCAATTTGGATTAGTGTTACTGAATTAATAATCAATTTTACTACACTGAGTCGCATTTTTTTGCTATAATTTATAAAATTATTTGTGAATTTGCGACACTAGGAAATTAATTTTTGTCCTACAAAATTGATCGTTTATTTGTGACTCTGGGTTGCATTTAATGTTTATCCTATGCAGTAAATGGTAAATTCATGACAGTGGGTCGCACTTAATGTTGATCCTACAAAATTATTGCTTAATTTTTTTAAATTTGACCGCATTTACTGTATGTATATCCTGCGAAGTGAATGGTTTATTTGTCACTATGGGTCGCATTTAATATTTATCCTATGAAATTATTTATCAATATGCGACACTGGATCGGACCCCATTTAACGTATATCATACGAAATTAATGGTTAATTTGGGACACTGGATACAATTAACGTATATTCTACGAAATTAATGGTTAAGTTGGGACACTGGATCCCTTTTAATGTGTCACGTGTCGCCCCATGTCACCAGCTACCGACCCACTAGTGGCACTAGTGATCATTTTTGCGAAGGTGATCGAGAAATTGGTCGCTTGTAAGCTTGGTCGTTTTTCTGAGGTTATGGGTTTGCTGCCTGCTGGTCAGTTTCCGTACAGAACTGGTTTGGGTTGTTGTGACGCACTGTTGTCGGTGTCACACCTTTTACAGTCGGAGCTGGATTATCGGTCTGTAGAACACCATGTGCAGTTAGACTTCAGCACAGCGTTTGACAGGGTCAAAAACAGGGGTCTATTATACAAGTTGGAGTCCTTTGGTGTGGGTGGCAGGGTTCTGTCAATCATTCGTGATTTTCTTTCTGAGCGAATGCAGAGTGTGTCTGTTGACGGCGTTCCTAGTGCCTCAGTCGCAGTGGAGTCTGGCGTCTCTTAGGGTAGCGTACTTGACCCGCTGTTGTTCGTTTTGTATTCTAGTGTCGTGTTCTCTTCGCTGGAAAACACGATGATCAACTATGCCTACGGTTCCACTTTGATAGCAGTGATACCTGCTCCGCGCATACGTAATGCTGTCGCCCAGTCTCTGAATAGGAATTTGTCACTCATTAGTGCATAGTGCTTGGCCTGGAGTGTGAAGTTGAATGTCTGTAAAACCAAGTCGATGATTAGCTATCAGTCTGTCTCGGACACTTGTACAGCAGCATCTTGAGGTAGGTGACACTTTGCTTCAGGAGTCTAGCTCCTTGGAGATTCTTGGAGTTATCTTTGATGAGAAGCTTACTTTTCAGCCGCACAGTAGGCGACTGGTGTCACGTGCTTCCAGTAAAATTGGGTTCTTGCGTAAGGTGAATTCTGTGTTTGGTGACAGTGAGGTTGTCCGCAGATGCTTTTTTGCTGCCTGTGTGGGAGTATTGCTTACCGGTTTGGGCTTCAGCTGCTGATAGTCACTTACGTCTGTTGGAACGACTTGTTAGTTCAGCCAGCAGGCTGTGCGTGGATAATGATCTAGTGAACCTGTCCCGCAAGAGAGGGGTGGCCGAACTCTGTATGTTTTATAAGGTGTACAGCAATGAGAGGCATTGGTTGTATTCTTCTCTCACAGTCCTCAAGGTCTCTAGAAGAATTACACGTGCTGCGCGCGGCGTGCACTCTTTCACGTTGGAGAACGTTAGGTGCCAAACTAATCAGTTCGGTTGGTGCTTTGTACCCTGGTCTGTTAGGGTTTGAAAGTCATTGCCGGCATCGGCTTTCGGTCATATTGGTCTACAGGCATTTAAGTCAGATGCTAATGGTTTTTGTTGGATTTCCTTAAGCAGTATTCGGGCTTCCTGGTGTTGCAAAGTGTTTCATTTGGGCTGTGCTACCTGTCCGTGCGGGCCCGAGCGTGAAGTCTCAATAATAACAATAAATAATGATCGAACTGGGACATTGGATCCCATTCAACGTATATCCTACGAAATTAATGGTTAATTTGGGACGGTGGATCTCATTTAGCATATAGCCTGTGAACTTAATGGTAAATTTGAGACGATGGATCCCATTTAAAACAATTTAATGTTTAATTTCAACACTGCTGACGACAAGCATTAAGAACAAAGATCAGTACCGTTAAGGTAAACAAACAAGGTTCGTTGCTGAGCCAGAAATTTCAAAGTTTTTCCCCTAACTGAAAGTTTGTCTCAGACTTAAACTTTTGCAGAATTTGCGTAACGCAGCGGAGAGATGGTTTTGCTGAGTATGCGAGGGGAAAGTGGGAGAGATAAAAAAAAGTGGGGGTGTTGGAGAATGTGCTGAACATGGAAAAGTAGGGAGTTGGAAGTATATGGGGAGCATGGGAAAGTTGAAGAGTTGAGAAAATATGACAGTTTAGGAAAGTGTGAGAGTTGGAGAAAGCTAGGAGCATGAAAAAGTGGGTAGTTGGAGGAAATTGAAGGAGCTAAGGAAAATGGAGGAGCTAGGGAAAGTGGAGGAGCTAGGAGAAGTGGGGAGCATAGAAATGTGAGGAGATGGAGGAAACCGAAGAGCATGGGATAGTGGAGAAGCTGGGAGAGTGGAAAAGTTGGGAAGGTGTTGGAGTTAGCGAAATTGGGGAGCATAGAAAATTGGGAAGCTGGATGAAAGTGGACTAGCTACTGAAGTAGGGAACATGGGAAAGTGGAAGGGTTGAGAAAATACAAGAGTTTAGGAAAGTATGAGAGTTGGAGAAAAAGGAAGAATTGGGAACAGTTTTCATCTGAGATAGCTACGTGCCTAATTGCTGGATCAGTTTCTTAGCCTGGTGAAGTGGATAATTGTATTATTTACGTTGTCATTTTTTATTGATATATTGTATATGATCATTAACAGAGCCAATAAATATACACCTGCAGGTAAACAGGGTAGCCGTGTGAAATTCAACATCGATGGTGACGCCCCAGGCAGCTATTTCATATTCCAATACCAAAAACTCAACGGCAAGTACCAGTACGTTCGAATTGGAAATTGGACTGAGAGGTACGTGTTTAATTATTGTTTTGTACAAATTACAGAACAATCTAAGTAGAGTTGTGATTTTTAAATATATTGCTGGTCAATAGATACATTTAATTGAAAAATGAATGTACTACGTATATATTGTTCGAGTGATTGTGCATCTTTTTGGACCATCATACGGTATACCGTCTCTGTTTATGTATATTTTTCCGTTCTAGAAAACTTTATGGTAAACCTATGCCAATAAACAATATATATGTATGCACACTTATATAATAACTTTTACAAAACGAATCGCTCAATTTTTATTTTGAAATAGCTTTCTGATTAATTAATTATCAATTATTGACACTAACCTGTGTACATGCTTAATTACTCTCCTGTAACGCATGTGGACCATACTTTACCAAGTTTCTATTACCTTCGTATTTAGAAAAAGCGGGTCAGTCGCCATCACTTTTAATCTTAAAGTAGGAGCCGAAATATTCCCGTGAATTTAAGATCGAGCATTCACATTAATTACGTCTGAAAATCACTTGTAGTCTTTTAATTATTTTTTTAAGTTAAGTTAGTTTTTACTTACTTTTTTCAGTTATTGCATCAGCACAAGGATATTTTACAACGTTGGAAAAGTAAAGCACACCAAGAGCAAAATTTGAATCACTTGTTTGACTTTGAATATTGACCAAGAATTATTTTAACTTCGTTGAAGACAATAGCAGTTAATGAACACTTTCCTCCAATGGGGATCGATGAAAAATTACATAAGAATGATCTAATTCGACGGCGGAATATGTAGTTCATTAGAAGATTACATAACATATTATTATCTATTTTCTAATTAGCAGTAGAAATAATCTTCATTATCAAGGGATACCATGTTAACTGACATTGCCTATATTGTTATTAATCATTAGATATTATATTAATTACCAATTTATATCATAGTAATAACAGCGACTATTATCAGAATTTTTAGCCGTGAATATGATGTTATTTATCAACTGTATAAGGTCCACTATTAGTAAAAGTTATACTTTTCATCAATGGATAAAAAGTTGACTACACGTATCAACGTATCAAGAATCGTTGTATATTATGCGAGTTAACTAACGGAGGATGTTATGTTCACCATCGCTGGATAACATGTTGATTGCCACTGGTTATTAACTTCATTTCGAACGGATATCACCTTAATTATTATTGGCTATTATGCTAATAATCGTTGTATATCAGTTCATTACTAGTGGACATTAAGTTGATCTGTATAAGGTATTACGACACTTATCTTTGAGTATCCCCATAGTAATCAGGAGATATTATAATAGTACTTACCATTGGCCACTGTGGTAACGATCTTTGGATAATATACGTTGATAGCTATCAGATATTATGGTAATTAACGCTATACATTACATTATTAATCACTGGATTTTTTTACTTTACATTAGGTATTTTCTAAATTACCATCACGTAGTTTGGTTATTATCATTAAAAATATTAGGAGTATTACCAATGGATATTATCCTCATTGCCATCAAGTACTATGTTAACTATGATTGGATGCTATGTTAATTCACAGTGGACACCATGGTAATTATTTATGAATAGTATTCAAATTACCAGGGGATACTATGCTAATTATCGTCAGGTATTAAGTTAATTAGTTGAAGGCTACTTTGATTACCAGTGGATTCTATGGTAATTATCATGGTATATCAAATAAATTACCCGTGTGTAATGTGTTAATTATCATCAGGTATTGTGTAATTATCATCTGGTATTTGTTCATTATCATCAGGTATTACTCTATATTACTTGCCATTGGATATCATGTTCATTATATTAATTGCCCTAAAATGTTGACACCTCCGTCACATAATTCCCTAGCGATCACGGGATTCACCGCATTAGACACTCAGGACAAAAGGATGGCATAAATAAGCACTCCAGGTAACAGAATTACCCTGTTTTCTGCTATTTTCGGCACATCTTTTCACATCCCAACTTCCCCGCACGTTTGCACTGGCATAGCTTTGCATTGCGTCAAAGTAATATTGCGTTGAAAGACGCAGTTGCGTACCAAAAACTTGCAGCAAATTAGAGCGATACACAAAATATCACAGAATCCCATTACCGTTTTCTTTCGGATATAGATTCTTTAATGCCCTGCGTTTGTTCAATAGCAGTCCTCTTTGGTGTAAGTAAAGAGGTTTAGTTGCTTAGTAGAAATAGCTCAAAACCCAAAGCATACGCAAATATTACAGTATTCCTTATCATTTTCTTTTGAAGAAAATTACTCTGTTTGCCATATTTTTCTCAAGAATATTCGATTGTTAATTATTATAAAAGACTCGACTCACCTGCGTACCAAAAATCTGCAACAACTTTGAAATGGTGACCCAATATTACTGTATCCCTTGCCTCTTTCTATCCTGTAGAGTGTCGAGGTAAACATGACTTCACTTTTACCTTTACTCCTTTAGAAGCGTAGCCAATCAAGTTTGCTGTAGTCTACGGATAACTCTCACCATTTTCTATAGAAACTGCTAGAGAAAACGTGGCTACTGGCTCCAGCTTATTCCACAGACATTGCAAAGAGGTTTAACGACGTATTTGGCTGAGCATCTTTTCGGTTGGTCTTGCAAACTGCGAAACAAATCTAAGGAGCTTCGCAAAATTTGCACTGCTTTTTCACAGCGCTTTTAATCATTTCGTGAAATTGTTAATGACTGAGTCTCCCCAAGAATAGCAATTGATCTTGATTTTTGAACATTTTTTTTTTATATTAGCTATAATGTTTTATCTTCTGCCACTGCTGCATTAACTAGCTTTTTCTTGTTTTTGCTCGTCTTTTGAAACCCAGCGCCACAGCTTATTACCGTTTCTTGCTTAGACTTTGCGCTTGTAAGAGTTTTTTCTTTTCTTTTCTTTTCTTTTTTTACAACTCTATAGAAGATGCTGTGCCGGGACTATATGTGGCCTACCTGACATCCAGGCATAAAATGGGTGCCTATAATTTAGATGTAGGCAACTATTCCAGTTACCCGCACGAACCCAGCCTTACCTATTCTTAACTAACCTTCCCTATTCCGTTCCAACACAGCCATCCACATATTTTTAGGTAGTCCACATACGACACCGGGGCCGGAAATAGGTTCAGCAGGTAAAAAAAAAACAATCAATCTACGTAACACAACTTCGAATATGCAAGTAACAAATATACAAATACTGTCACTACTAGCAGACAAAAAAAAATAATGCGCCGCTTTGCAAATCTATCGCACTAACATTTTTCTGCTCGTCACAGCCTGCGTTAGTTAGTTAGCTAGCGAGTTGGCTAGTTACTCGGAGATAAAATAACTGGAGTGCGCCCCTGCCGAGTTTTGACGAGTACTTACTGTCAATAGCAAGGAGGTTTAATAGAAGGAGGAACATGGTGGTTCTTTCGCCGGACATGCCAGCCTGCTGCTTTTTCCAGTGCGGCTGATTTCTTGTGGTGCGTTTTTCCACAAAATATATATAAAGTGCTGGAATTGCTGCCCTGCTATGATTATTGATGGAAGTAAGAAAATAAAGGATATATTCTGCCCAATGCGGCCACAAGCTTTATTTTATTTACTTTTTTTTCTTAGCTGCCTTCAGCCGCGAATACTGCTGCCTTGAAACCGCCTCAGCCTTCCAGCCATTCCTTGCATGGATAACTTCGTCTGCGTCGATTCACGCCTGCGCACTACAATATATATGATTTTTTTATAATGTAATACGTAGGAAACGTAGAAAAAAACTTTAATATGGTATTGAAATACATGTGAACAGCCAGTCAGCCAGTCTTTAGATTTGCCAGACATTTTAGCTTCGATGCCGAGGCTTTTCCTTCCCTCCTTCTTTTAAACCTCCTTGGTCAGTAGCTCATGTGAGGTCAGACGAGAAGGTTTGTGCTCCTTGCCTCATAAAAATGGCGGCAGGAGTATGAAGTTCTTGCTCATTCGCTGCAACTGTTGCTTCCGTAGCTCGATGACGTCATCAGCCAGAACTGGGCGAAAGTTCGCTTATTCGCTTGCAAGGAATGAAGCGGTGACGCGCACTCCACCTTATTTACTCTGAGGTTAGTTCGCCATTAGGTAGAGAGAGGCAATTACTGTAGTTAGTGATGTGTATGCATTCTTGCGCTTTTCGCCCGCCTCATAATGCAAATAGCGTTTGCATGATAGCTAGATGCCCGAGCTAGCCACAGGAAGGTCATGAGATACTTAAATGCAGGAGGGGATGTTCATAAGCGACTAGGAAGAGAGAATCACTGAAGAAAATGTAATAACAGTCAGTCTGAGCCGTGTAATTACAACAATACCATGCCCAAGGAGCTTCTAATAGAGGAGTGCACCCTCTCTATTTACCCTACAGGAGCGTTTCGAGTAAACTTCCCCCTTGAACTGGCTGAGTAGCATATCCAATCGGAGAGCGGCATTGCTTCATGCAGCCTGTATAGGAGGGAGTCCTGAGCTCAAGTTTTTATAGCCATTAACTATCGACGAAATTCCGAACGAATGTAAGTATGTAAAGGGAACTTATATCCTGTATACCATCTGATGGTGAAAGGAACAGGGTGAGCACTGGGATATAATTCTTCAGATACGATTTTCTTGCAAAAATAATTAGGAACAGCCTGTTTGTATCTTCTTTAATTATATGTGCTGACTACTGCCTTCGTCTTGCTGCATGAAAGCCGTGCAGCCACTTCAACGACTCCAAACGCCAGTTTCGATCACGTGACAAAGCCATGTGTTTACTCGCCCAGAGAGTGCTTTAGCTTGCTCCTCCCATTAGAAGCTCCTTGACCATGCCCGACAGTGAATTTTTCGCATGGTCCTGCTGGCCTAATTTAGCCACAAGTGGCTAGTGCACGCTTTAAATTACGGCAGGAAATTATTGACTCAACGCAGCCCCAAGTTTCCTTCTTTCTTCGTGGTTCTGTTTGCAGGAATATGTTTCCCCTTTCCATCGTTGATCTTCTACTCCAAAAATTGTATTCACACTGAAAAGGAAATAAAGTTTACTGTCTATGCTACCACGTACAGGTACTTCAGTCGACTTCGGTACTTTGGCAAGGCAACGCCTTCTTGTCGCTCAGCAGAAGCATTTTTTTTTCATAAAGTGAGATTTCGCTTGCGGGTCCAGGCATTCATCACGTAGATTAAGAGCGAGTCCATGATACAGGCTCGGAAATTTAAGGCGTCGGTTTTCTGCTGCCACTGGTCCCAGACCATACATTTTGTGTCTCACCTTGAGTTTATTTTCACACTTTGTATCCATGATACGAGTACGGTATAAATCTATCTATATTATACTAAAGGTCTGTAAACTTTGTGTCTTGTTTATTTACTTGCTTGTGTTTTGTTCGACACAGCTTCTCCGCTTGTAGACGGGAAGAAATTCGAGGGATGAAGAGTTAATTCTATTGTATTTGTGATACGGAAGTTAAACTAAGCTCGGCCTCAAGAACGGGCACGTTAAATTGAAAAGTGCTATGGGAAACACTTCTAGACTACGTCGCATATATAGTTCCCACTGTCCCACTGCTTACAGGCAGGATGCTGAAGATTCCTTCAAAGAAGAAAATAAGCTGCCGATGATGACCAGTGCAGGCAGGAGTCGACGGCCGAATAGCGAGTGGTCTGGGACAAGCTGAATAACACCGGTTTTTTTTTTTCATAGCGAAAGCAAAGCCAATCGTTATGACGACCCAACGGGTCACGGGCCGTCTAGTAAAAAATAAAATTTTTATTCTTAAGCACGAATAACAACACACAAACACTATCAACACAAGCACACAATATGGGTAACACAAACACGGTTTACTCAAACACACAATCCTTGTTAACGCAGAGGTTAGGCGCGCTCGATTCGTTAGCGCTGAGCGACGTAATCTAACGCTGCTTAATTAGACTTGTTCGGAATTTCATTCACGAAAACTGAATTGGCCGCTTCGCGAATTTTAGACTCTAGTCGAAATCTGATTACCCTTAAAAAATCAATTACGAGCAGCAAAATTACGTATTCGGTTTGCATTTAACGCCTAGATCCCAATCGGCAGTAGTGAATCGAACTTTCAGGATTTCTTGAAGCTCATCGGACATCATCATCATCTCGCTCGAACTGAGCGAATCGACGACTCCAACGGTCCATGGGCTGCTCCAGAGATACGACACTGGATTGCAAGGCCTGCTCCTACCCTAACGGAATTCTTGGTAGCCCTTGAAATTCAAATCTTAAAACAGCTGCAGCGACGGCCAAAATATTTGTCAGGGATACTCCCCTCATACACACACACATACGAACACACGCCACTGGTTTAAACTTGCTTATTTATTTGGTATTAATTAACTGATGCTAATATCACCCCGTCACCCGACCCCCACTGTCACCCCACACAACCACAACCGTCTGTCCCCCAAAGCCCCCTGGGAATTGTCCTCTCCCAAGTGGTCGGTATCCCCCACAATGGAAACCAACGCGTTCTCTCGTGACCGAAGTAGAACATTTCCCTTGGATGTGATTTCAACTTAAAAATTCAAGGCCAATTATTGATCGGATCCGATTCTTTCTCCAACATGTATCTGATTCTTGCCTAACATATTCCCATAGCGGCCCCAAGCTCTTTGCAAAATTCGTTAACCTTTTAACATCCACAAAGAACATTTGGTTCCCTTTCAACTAACGCTAGTCTTACAGAAAAATAGATCTACATGGAAACCCATAACCCGCAGCCTAGCATAAGCTCACGTGGCAAGAATTTGACAGGCACTGAGCCCCTACCTCATCCTCCCTAACAGACCCTGTCTAGGGGGGAGGGTCGCAGACACGCAAGTCGAGCCCTGCACTGTAACCAATATAGTGCTCGCTTTTGCTTCGTAAAAGGGTGCAACAAAAAATGTAATTAAGACGGTCAAATGCTAACCTTGAGGTTAACTAGGGACCAAGCTAAACTCTCAAAACGGTTGGCCTCGAGAGCTGGTTTCGGCGCTTTGTTTTTCAATGAAAACGGTTAACCATGACTGCTACCCTCTTCTAACAACAAACAACAGTTTTAGTTAACCTCGGCCGTATTCTAAATCCAGATGGGTTACCCCTGTACCAAAGTTATTTTTCCCCGTAGGAGTACAATAAAACCAACAACCATTGTAGTAAAATAACACTACCCTGTTAAAATTGGGTAAGCCCCTGTTCATATGCCCCGCACTTCCTTAACCCTGTTGAATACGCTTTGTTTACGCGTATCATGAATTTAATTTAAACTTTGATAATTATATACAGTATATTCAATTTAATTTTTAAGATACATTCAAATGGATTTGTATTTCAAATAGGACCTCAATTTAATTGCTTATATTTAATGAAATTTATTTGATGAATTTTCAAGAATTACAATATGGGTCGAAATAATGATATTAATTAAGTAAAGATATTAGTGTAGAATGTGCACAGATGGGAAGCAAAATTCTCGCAATCAGTACACGCAGAAAAGTATGTTCTTTACGTTAAAAAATACCGCGTTTCTTATCACTAACGACCCAATATTTTAGCTACAAACCAATAGTAATTAATCGCAGAAGACACTGTTGTTCATCACAATGCTATTGTTCATCAGTTGTTAATCACAAACGACAATGTGCATTGACGCAAATTCAAACGACGAGTCGTTTACTGTTAACTAATTTTGCTTAATGGCAAACAACCATTTCTCTGTGTGTATATCTGGCAATGACGGTTTGTAGCTCAATTGATAAGGCAATATCAGGCGCGGTCGATTGACATAGAAAACCGAGTTACGGTAAAACTAATATATAGGTTTGATTTTATCCGACAGGTGCGTCACTCTAGCGCCATTTTACAGCATTGTAAGCATTAATCCTAAGATGATCACATGCTCATTATTATTAAAACTTCACGCTCGAGCCACCACGGACAGATAGTACAACCCAAATGAAGCATTATGCAACACCGGGAAGCCCAAAACGCAGCTTAAGAACGTCAAACAAAAAGCTATTAATAGGTGACTTAAACGCCTGCAGGCCAACACGACCGAAAGCCGATACTGGCAATTAATTCCAACCCGAATCAGACCAAGGCAAGAAGCACCAACTGAACTGATGAGTTCCGCATCTAATATTTTGTAAAGTATAAAAGTGTGCGCCAACAGCAGCACGTGTAATCCTCCTAAAGAGCTTGAGGGCAGGGACAGAAGTATACAACCAATGTCTCTCATTGTTGTACACCTCATAAAACATATAGAGTCCGGCCACCCCTCTTCTATGGGACTGCCGAATATTGGCTGGAGTCAGCCGTCTCATGCGTGATCGGGTAGTTTCTAACACCTGGAATACAATCCTACAGTAGTAATACCAACGCTCCTGTCTGAAGCTTCGTAGAAGTTACCACCTCCGCTAAGGAGGTTATGTTCCATATTGGGCTTAGCTTTACAGAAACTCACCATGCCTATCGATAGCGCCTATAAGTTATAAACTAATTAGATGTACGTTAATGTGTGTAAATGATACGAAACCAAGAATTGCCAATTTAATAAAAAAAGCTAAATTTTTTATACAGAACTTCATGGAAATTAATCTGACTAAATTTTCTGTCAAAGTGTTTAATTGGATTAGCGTAATCAAGCAAACATTTCGGCAAAAGATTTTTAAACGCTTAATACATGAATTTACAAATGTTTTCGAGCTCTCGTCGTTCAGAAGAGTTTTTTTTAATAATAGATGAAAAATCTTGTAGAAAATAGTCTAAGAAAAACTAAAAATGCACTAAGGTTTTTAAATGAAAATATAATGAAATGTAGTGAGAGAAGATATAAAAATAATAAGAATTATCTGTTCCACAGCCTTGAGTTGAACCGCTCCAAACTGAGATGGACTGCCAAGCAGCTGAAGAACGAATCTGAATCTCCGGAATCCATTTGTTCGCAACCTTGTCCGTTGGGATTCATCCGGAACTTCCAGGTAAATAACCGCTTACCAGAAGACCACGAGTGACAATATCAAATTCTAAATAAATAGCGCCTTAGCAAATTGCTACACCATTGTCTCATACATTTGATAATCTTAGTTAAGTCACCAGCCTCCAAACGATAATGAATATCCAACACTTCGGAAATTATCAGGTAAATAAACGGGTAACAAATGGCAGCTCAATTTTAGCACATCCGAATTGACGGAAAAACAACAGGTTATTGATCCCTGACAATATTTAGCACGACCGGCATTGCCAAGTAAATAATGTGTTACCAAACTACTATTAATTTTTATTACGCAACCTATAATCAATCCAGCGTACGCAGTCCTTTAGGGGCGGGGCTGAATTGAACGCATCAGTGCCAAATCTAATCTATTAACTAATGCACTTTGGGCATTCGAATATAAATATAATTTTATCAATTGAGACAAGTTATACCACGCGCTTAAGTGAGATTTGGCCAAGTTGCTTAGCATTCTTAGCCACGCCCATCGGACTCCTTACGCTGGTTTGACTATATGGGCCTGAGACGTTATTATAATTGACCGCAGAAAATTAGTCTTTCAAGAAAACCCCCGCTGTCTCTTGTGCTTTTTAATCCTCAGATAGCTTTTTAAATGAAAACTCAGAATTCTGCCCAAAAAACTATATATATTATATGGCGTAGTCAAGTGTCATCTCTCGTAGCACCTCTAAACATGTACAAGCACGGTCATGCAGGCGAGCTCAGGTCTCTCTGCTATAGATTAGATTAGAGATTAGATTAGATAGGCGGCAGTAGACGAACCAAAAGGCTCATTCCCAAAAAGACACCGGGACTTACATCGAGTGCGACCCCCGTCTCTTAAACACAGTCTTCGACACTTGAATTCCTTCCTATCTTATTCCCAGAGAGCGTGATAGGAAAAATAGAAATATCTTTATTAATAAATATAACAACAAGACGTGAATTATTATAAAGTACTGATACTGTGGAGCAGAATTACCTGCTATATTTACAGCACTGCGATAATGAACCAATCCAGCAGATCTACTGATATCTTTGTCCAGCTTGGTAGGAAATTTCGTACTCGATGTGGCTATGGACTTTCCAATGGAACTTTCTAGAGCAATTATCCACTGTTCCCCGGTTGTGCTCACCATTGCCTTATAATCTTCGGCTACACGCCTATGATTTGCTGACGAGGCAGTGAGATCGTCAGCTCACGGGCTGAGTGAGTTAAAGAGGTGGGACTTGAACAACTAAGGTTCCGGTATAGTGTGTTGGATATCTTAGATTCAGGTATAATATGTGTGCCTATTAGTTGGATTAGGTACCTATTCTAGCTGCACCGAACCTATTCTAACCTTACCTAACCTAACTCGATTTATGTTGTCTATAGTTTTTGAGTTACACATTTTTTGGACTTCGAAAAAGTTCAAAACGTAAATTTCACTTAACCTTACCTGACCTCACGTAACCTAAGCTAACTTAGCCCAACCTAACCTGTCACATACTGTGATGTCAATCGCATACAATACTGCGGCTAATTTCGGATACTGTGGTCTGTGACAATCGTTTTCATTGAGTGCACATTGACTGCAGTGGCAAAAAATATGCATATAAATGTGTAATGACAGCTAAGAGTTCGCAGAGACTGACTTTCTTCAAGTGATAAATATATTTACGAACTTCTATGTAGTGTACAGTAGGCCCAAGATAATTCGACACGTTCGGGGATTGGCCTCGTCGAATTATGTGGGTTTAGGAACTAAGCGGGTTTCCGTTAAATCGACTCACGCAGGTAGAGTAGTAATTCGACACAGTCCCGATATACCATCACTCAGAAGTGGTAATTAAACAAACACAATATGGAAAGTATCATGTGTAATATCTACGAGTAGTATCAATCATCAAACTTACACTACACACTACAGAATTTAAGTATTTAGTACAACAAATATACCTCGTCCGAAGTATCATCAAAGGTAGGGTAGGGTTCGTGCACCCCTCAATGGGCATAAGAAAGCTATAGGCCATAAGGTTAGCTTAGTGCAGGTTCGCCCATCCTATGTTATGGGGAGCAGCGCCTTTAGGGGGTTTGTGTAGGTTACCTTATCCGTTAACTATTTAGGCCTTTGGGATGTCGGTCTTTCGTGCCCACTGTCCTTCCTTGTGATTGCATTCTCTTACAGATATTACTTTCTTCTGTTTTTCCTCTTCTTTCCCAACTTGCTGTTCCCATGCGCGTCGCGTTGATCCTGTCTGGGAACACCTTCGTGCATGGGCTTCCCGTTTCTATCTACATGCTATATGTCCCTTATTTTTTTCCTCTATTAGATCACCTAGATGTGGAGGCGAAAACTTAAGCTATTCAATAATCTAATGCAACGTGCAACGCAAAAAAAAAATCTTTAGAAACACACGTTATTTATTAAATACACACATTCTACTACGTAAAAAGATATAAAATACACAACAAAAAACAACACAGCACGAGTTAAGCCAGATGACAACCACCTGGCACTGCTGATACAAGAAGACTGAGCCAGCTGCACATCAGTGACATCATCACCCGTTCAAATCGACATGGCGAGTCAGCAGTTCAACAGAGAACAATTCGATTTTTCCAGTTGAATCATCACTTTGTCCATTTAGCCGGGTTCAACGGCGTTTCAAATCGACACTCCCGATATTTCTACGTTTCGAAATTCAAATTCATAATTTTCAAAAAATGTCGAATTAACCAATAATCGAATGAGCTGCGGACGAATTTTTATCCGGGGTATAGTGTGTTTCTTTGAGAAAAGTAATGAAACTGGTCATCAAGTTTCTTTTATCGGAACACCTAATCTAATTCAGCACATTCCAGCTACGATGACAGTGCTATTTTATCAAAATCTCGAAAAATTCAAGTCTGAGAACACACTGTGTAAACTACACACAGGCCAAACAGCTGAGCTTGCTGCGATTTTTCCAACCTCTACCAGATATTAAGTTGTAAACTTGAGTAACTGTTGTAACGTCTAGTTACACTGACATGTTCTATATTCTCAACGTATGTACAATTTACGCGTCTGCATTTTTTTATCGTCTAACGCAAGCTAAACTGCTCATCTGACAAAGACATTCAAGTATTTAAAAAATTTATATCTTTTAGTCTTCGCAAAGACTGATCTAGAATTTTTTTAAGCCTGCCTATTACTAATTTTATCATAAAAATAGATGCTTTTTCTCCCAGACACATCCATTATTTAATAAATTTCTACATCTTACATTCTTCTACCACTAACTAGACATTCTCTTACGGCTCAACCACATGCATACTTTCTGTTGCTTAATTTTCTCATATCCAGCACTGACCACAAATCAAATTATGGGATTTCTCTTCATTAATGTTATTTTCATCTTGTACCTATAACACCACACTTTATCTATTGTACACAACTATATATTTTCGCTTTTTACAACTTCCACACGTCTAGCTCACATTCACGAAACGCTACCAAATAATTCAAATTCCCACATCTTCTCAACATCAACATCTAGCGCTAACTAGACACTATATCTCCTAAACAATACGTAGCCTCTACCACAAATAACACTCGTATTCACCCAACCGCCCCTGCACCCCCCAAAACAAACTGCCCCCATTTGTTAAGGTTCCTATGACATTTTTTGCGAGAATCTTATTGAATAGCAGACGAGGGCACATTTACAGAAGGAAATATTTCACCGGGACCCTTAACATCTGACGTGCCGGGTCCTGAGGCCGTGTTTTACTGACGCACTTTGCAGTTACACTAAATTTTGGGAGCCTTTTGAGTTCTTTCTTTTTGGGAGCAGGCATAGCCGGGGAGATCGAGGCAGGTAGACGGCCGGAAGATTGCCTCTTTCTTACGTGAAGTTTTTTTTATGTAATTTTTTGGGGAGTGTGAGAGAGAGTGAGAGATGAAATGATTGTGGAGGTTGAGTCGCTCTTCAGGACTTTAGTTTCAAAAAAACCTACTTTATTTTCTGGGGTGGTTTGAGATGAAATGCTTGTGGTAGGAAGAGGAAGTTGGGTCACTCTTGATGGCATAAATTTGAACGAAAGTCCAGTTTTTCGTGGGGGTCAGAAATCATATGTTTGTGGTAGGAAGTTGCTAAGTACCTCTTCTAGATGCAAGTTTACAATGCGTTACTTACTTTTTTTGTGGTGGCGCGAGATGAAATGACTGTGGTAGAAGAAAGAAGTAATTCGCTTCTCAGAACTTGGGTTTAAACGAAAAACGATTTACTTTTTATGGTTGTTAGAATTTATGTGATAGTAATAGGAGGAGGTTGCGTCGCTGTCTAAGACGCAAGTTTGTAAAAACTTACTTCATAGTCTGTGGTTAGAGATGAAATGACTTTGTTATGAGGAAGTTTAATCAGTCTTCAAGACACAAATATCAAGGAAGTACTTTTTTGTGATTGTTTGAGAAGATAAATGGTGTTGGTATACGGAAGTTGAGTTACTCTTTGGCACGAAAGTTTGAGAGAAAGTTGAGAGTCTAATTGAAGTTGGTAGGAGAATTTTGCATCGCTTTAGAAGGATTATGCTGCAAAAGTTACCTGCTTTATTTTAAGTGGGAATAATAATAATACGCCAATCGATAGCGGTAGGAAGATGTTGAGAGGCTTCCTCAAAAACGTTTGTTCGAAAATAAACTTACATTCTTTCCAGTTTTAGGGAAATGAAAATATTGCTAAAACTTGAAAAATAAAGTACTGTGTTTATGTTCCTGGCATACAATAAAAAATTTGCTTGCAGTGAAAGAGACGAAATGATTGCAGCACATGAGGGGAACCCGGATTTTTTTGCATTTTCATCCGTTCTTGCAGGTGAATGTTTTCCACTGCGAGTTTCGTCTTCAATTGCGTCTGAGGTTTTTGAGAATGTTCTTAGCCACCTGAGAAGCTGGAGCCTTCATAAAATACTGTCTACATAGGCGGCCTGTTGTAATTCAAAAAATGTTTCGGTCGTTCTTTGCTCGAATCTGAATAGTACTTGAAAGGACATCTTTGCTGAAAATTGTTGCAATTTTGTCAAAACCTAGTAAAAAAAAGATTGGCGAAATCCATCGCTCTGAACCAAGTGTTTACTCCAACGATTTCATACTTGCATCGACGATGCATCAGATGTTGACCTGCGTCCCATCCAAACGGAAAGCCGCCAGTGTTGCCAGATCTAATGTGCACATTTCGTAACACGTTAAGTAACATAGTGCGTTTAAGTTATTAAGGGTAGTTAGCACAGTAACTTAGCCTTTTAAAGTTAGTGCGGCTGTGTAGATTGATGGGTTGTACCGCAAATTCTTTGGTTCCGAAAATAATAGAAGCAATGGTACATGTTTACGATCCGCGTACCCTCAGACGGCGTGTTGCTGGAGCTGCGTACCCTGCCCTGAGTACGCGATCATCAACAACGATACGTGCGTGGCCTGCGACGAAGGGTACAAGCCAACGGAGAGCAAGAACAACTGTACCAAAATTCCACCTGAACATATTACGTGGGACTCTCCCTGGGCTATTGTACCTCTGGTGTTCAGGTGAGTACCTTGAGTACCTTACTAAATATGTGCACAGCAAAAGCAGACTTTTACTAGTACTTGTGAAAAAAGTAGTCATCATAAAGTGAGCAGCCTCAGGCACCTCTGTATTAATATCTGTACTTATAGTAGTTCCGTACGATGCCTAAAGTACCTCCGCTCCGCACTCGATCATGTGATTACCTAACGCACCTTCTCACTCATAATAGTATCTATAGTACCTTCGTGTTCCGGTGAGTACTTAACGGACTCATGTACCTACGTCAATACCTAAAGTACCCCAGGTAAAGGTAAAATCAACTTTGACTGAGCCCTCCACTGGGCAACCAACACGCACTGGTTCGTGCGGCAGATATATAGGCCAACTAGCCCCAGAGGAGTAAGTACAGCTGCAGCCAGCACCTAGTTGTGTACCTAACGAACACCTCCTTCCTAAAATACCCTCACACTCATATGAGTACTGCATGTAACACTCCCGTACTCAGGTGAGTACCTCAATATGAAATTACAATACGCTTTTCCCCTCGCCTATTGCTTTATATTACTTTCTTGTATCTGACGTAAACTTACAGGCGATATTATTCATCATCATTTTAGCTTTAAACTCAGAATCTAATGCATAAAATTATCTATCTTTTTATAACTGAACTAAAAATAAAAAGTCTGAAATGTATCCCTACTTTACATATTATTTTTTAACACTAATATTTTTTCGTAATAAGGCTAAACTTATCATATAACTTCTTATCTTCTTAAGATGTCTATAATTTCATGCATATCAACTTATACTCATGCGATTAATCATTTTGCGCAAAAACATAGCTTGCATCAAATGGTAGATATTATGCTTAAACATAATATCCTTCAGTTTCAGAGCTCCATAAGCTCACGGTGCACCCTCATATGATCATTATCGTTACTATCACAAAACTACTAATAGATATATTTACTATTTGTATCAGTGACATTATCAATTTCTCTCACACCTGTGGTGTGCACCCTCACTGTTACGATCGTTCTCACTATCACTGCAACAATAAAACGGTTATCGCTGTTATTTATATTATTGCTCTCTTTTTGTTATCCAGCTCCATAGGCCTAAAGTTTACCCTTACTTTTATGATTCTCCTCATTCTCAAAGACTATAATTATAATAAGAATTGATTAGGTAATAATAGTATTTTACTTATATCATTTGCACTCTCATTTTTCCTCAGCTCTATAGAATTAATAAGTAGCGCATTTTTACGATTGTTTTCATTGATTATTACAGCAACTAGAGCTATTACAACGACTCTTTGTAAAGTTGATGTTATCATTTTCCTCTACAGCTCCATAGGCCTGATGTGCACCCTCATGACCGCTATCATATTCATGAGGTACAACAAGACCCCCATCATCATGGCCTCAGGGAGAGAACTATGCTATGTACTATTGCTAGGCATAGCACTGTGCTACGGCACTACCTTTATCATACTAGCACCACCTACCACTCCAATATGCGGTGTGCTTCGAGTAGGTCTAGGTTTGGGCCTATGTATCTGCTATTCGGCCATATTCACCAAGACCAACAGGATATCGAGGATATTCAACAGAGGAGTCAAGTCTGTCAAACGGCCGTCCTATACCTCGCCTAGATCTCAAATAGTCATCTGTTTCGGTGAGTAGAAAGCTAAAAAACTACCCTTACCCAGCACTCACTTATAAAAATAGGTGCATTTTATTTTAAGAGTAAGCTCCACCTGCAGCTATGTCCATGAGATGGTGGGGTCTGCTTTCTCTATAAAATATTTAATGGCCCTAGTCATCCACCGGCGGTTGTTCTTCCGGAGCTATTTGCTGAGGAATACTCGGCGTACTGATGCTCTTCATGAGCTTGCCTTGGAACCGGTACGATGCCGTAAAAGCCAGTATTCGCGTTTCCTTTTTCCATCATATGCAGAGGCTTTGAATGGTATTAATGGCTCTACCTATGCTGGTGCGAGAATTGGCAGCTTTAAGCAATCTGTAAACAGAGTGATTCTGTGATCTCTTATTTTCGTTTTTTTTCGCTTTGTTCTCACGCCTCCAGTCTAGTGAATCTTAATAATAGTAATAATAATGATTCCTTGAATTGTTAATAAGCTAACTAAGGACCTGGTTAGTGAATGATGTCCACCAATCCTATTAATTTTTTGTTTTTTGTTTTAATTTCTTCTTGGAATTTTTTTTGCAATATCTCCGGTTTAAAATAGAACATATTTTTTTTAAGAAGAAAATTGCCAACCCATACTCGCATGCAAAATTATACACTATATACCTATACATACAGTATACGGCTTATATACTGTATATGCTAATAATTATTTCGAGAAAAATAATACGCAGCAAATAACTGTAATGCTCAACATTAACATTTATATATAATCATGTAAAAAGGTAAAGTGTTATTTCCCCCAAATCTGCACAGAAATTCGCTGCGTGTATACAACATCTGGCCCATTTATTGATGCTTAGATAATATTTCGTTATCATTTATAGAATGGCTATGTGCCATATTCTTTAACATGGCTATCACTAATGCTCTTTAATATCACTAATAGATATAGAAATACGTAGCAATATAACTGAATCATAAACAGTCAATTTCATCGTTATGCATAAAGAGAGTGTGATGGTGATAGTTCTAATTATATTCAATTCTTTATTATTCCCAGTCTTGCAAGCAATGCAAGTCTACTAAACTTTTTCTGTGCCTATTTAATTATAAGGAAATTTTCTCTGTATTTAGGCCTAAATTTAGAAGCTAAGAGCAGAAATAATGTCCGTTTAATTGTTAAAAGGATTGACTATTGTACAGTGCAAACAAACATTTAAATATACCCAAAGCAGAACTGATGAAAGTAATGTGCAATTATGCTTCAGAATACCTATTTACTGAATTATGTATGTTGTCACATTTGTATTTCATGCCTTTCACAATCACCAAAGTGGTAGCACTATTATCAGTATTCATCATTTTCCTACAATCATTGCGTTAACCCTATTAATATTTTCCTTAATTTACTACCACCACCATTGTAACTGATATTTTTCTAGGTAGCTATCATTACGGTTGTAACCCTATTGATAATTTCCTGTTTTGTTGCCATTACTATTGTAATCATACTGATATTTTACTATTTTATTACTATCAGTGTGGTAACCCTATTAATATAACCTCATTTTGCTACCAATTTACATTAATTAGCACTCCCCCATGTTGCCTCCAAACTATCTTAACCCCATTCATAGTCCCCCATTATTCTCGTATTAAATGGGTAACCCTGTTACAATTTTCTCCAGTTTACTATTCTCACTATGGACGTCCTATTAACATTCCCTTAATTAATTCTACATCTACCAGGCCTGGTTGGCTGCCAACTACTCGGCGTGGTAGCTTGGCTGGTGGTAGAGCAACCTACCACCAAGGAGCTTTACCCTGACAGGATGATGGCGGTACTATCGTGTGGTACCTCCCAAATTACCCTGATACTATCCCTAGGGTACAACATGGTACTCATCCTTCTCTGTACCATATACGCTTTCAAGACCAGGAAGATACCCGAGAATTTCAATGAAGCGAAATACATCGGCTTCACGATGTACAGCACATGCATCGTATGGCTGGCGTTTGTACCTATCTACTTCAGTACTACCAGGGACTATAAGGTTAGTGAGTACTACTGTACTATTAGTGTTTAGAAGTACTATTTGACCGTCCCAGTAGCTCATTTAACGGTTTTAGCTTTTTGGATGGAAGAAAATTCTGTTATGAGTGGTGTCCATTATATGGAATCAGTTTCTTATGTGTAGCAGCCCTTTAGTGGGAGCTTAGTGATCATTTTAAGGCTGAAATATGTCCTCCATGCCCTGCAGTTCTTTAGCTAAAAACCCGATCGTAAAGTCAGTGATGACTAGGGTTGTGGTTTTGCAAAATATACAAGCATATTCTGTCCAATTGTATGAGTGAATTTTGATTGTCATAGTTTATACTAGTGAAGTGTATGCACAGGCATCATATTTTCTGTGAGATATAAGAATTCAGTCATACAATTGGACAAAATACGCGTGCATATTTTGTAAAGTTGCAGCCCTACTGATGACCTTTGCAGCCTCGCTGCAAAAATAAGATCTCTATTGTAATAACTGAAAAGTCTATTAATCCAACAAATTTATGTCGCGTTAACTTAGTGTCACACTGCCGGCGCTGTAACCTGAGGTCCCAAGTTCCAGCCCAAACTTGACTACCTGTACTAATGAGTTTTAATTCAGGGGTATCGTATTCACGCTACGATCTAGAGCTGCAGTCCTAACCATAAAATTGAAAAATTAGCTTTAAAATGTCCAATTGTCAGGTATTATCTCCTTTAGTAAATAAACTAAATAGTTAACACATCAGAATCAAAGTCGATCATGTTTTATCTGTTCAGTTTCTAAGGTTTCCTTGCAAATCGTGATATGCAAAAATATGTGAGATCTACCACTAGTTATTTTGTTTTGAATTTCTCTCAGGACATTTGCAGAAGAGAACAACACAATCGTGGAAACATTTATTTTTTGAGCTATTTTCCATTTTTATTATTATTTACGAAGGTGGTGCTGTTAAACTGTTGAAACGTAAATACCAGAAGTAAACCAAATGCTCAAAATCTGCTTCCATTTTACTACAAAACAAATCTTGCCGATGATTCCGATCATTTTCATCTTCCCGATTATTCCTAGTCTCCCCATTCATCCACCTTGAAAACCCATAATTACCCTAAGAACATATACATGAAAAGCCTTCATCCACTTTCTGCTCGATATATCTAAACATTTCTAGCAGGTAGAGACCTTTAAATCGGACCCACGCGGATACCCACAGCCCACTGCGTAGTATAAATAACTGCACTCTGAAATGTCCTGAGCATTCAGCTCGGCACCGATACTGTCCCTGAAAGTCAGAGTGCACACACCTACACACACACACCATACTGTCGCCTATACAGCACCGCTATCGCAACCCTGCTGCCGAATATATCAAGCAATTTTATTTTATATTTAATCAAACTTGGCCAGTTCATATGTAACAAATTTACTCTAGATAATATTTTTAAAGAAAATATACAAGAATTAGATTTACAAAACCACTCTTCTTTGATTATTCCTATGTAAAAATTTTTTTAACAGATCGTGCCTTTTAATTAAAATTAGCAATACCACTCTAGTATTACTCGTACAAAGTTGTTTCAGTTATACTATAAGTCAGTTTCCAATATTACCCACTTGAAAATATCGTCTTTACAGTTTATTACACAATCTTGCGATATTATCTGATGTTAAGACAAAAAAAAAGAACCTCAAAACGAACTGCTAGTTTCCTTCGACTTCTGTCGCAGATTCCTCTACGAACGTTGACCTTTTATTTCCTCGGGTAAACATATTTAGAAATCAGCTTCTAGTTATTTTTCAAGACAGTTATCTTCATCATTCACGCTATCTGGAGCTCACAGAAACCATTATTGATGCATACGGTATCGATTTTTCAAATCGTAAGCTTATTTTTTCCCTCTGCCTCTCAAAAGTTTCCCTTGAGATCGCGACCACTAAAGTTGAAAACTCCCTCTAATATTTAATATAAATCTTCTGCGGAACCAACAAATATTGAATAATCAATGTTCAAAGACATTCTTTCATTTTTCTCGCTCAATATCTCAAGCTCAGCTGTAGAGGACATAAAAACCGAAATTAACTTTTAAAACGTCTTTGCAAAGCCTTTCTCTGTTTTTCCTTCTTTCTATTAAAATTTACTCTTCAGAAAACGAATCTTCAAACTTTTAAAACTAAATTATAGCATAATATTAATTTCCAAGGATCGTTCAATGCATTTTGTTTCCTTCATCGGCTTGAGAGTACCATCAATAGAATGTTTTTTGTTTAATACGCTGTTTCTCAAAAACCAGTTTGCACTTGCCCTCTCGTCATCGAATTTTTAGAAAGTTTTTTCGTAATTAGCTTTATTTGTAGTGAGTCTGTTACCAAAAGAAGTCCACATGATACTCGTCAAGAACGAAAATGGAAGTCTGAAAATGAAAGGTCAACGTTAAATGCATTTTATGTTTTTTTTTTATCACCATCATGCTTTTACTCTACGTAAAACACATAGATTAAAACTAATAACATCTATTAAACATCGATTTGCAAATCCTTTTTCTGCTTTCCTTTCCCTATCTCAAGTTTCCCTTTATGACAAATCGAAACCAAAATTAACCTTCAAATTATCGATCTTCAGTTCATTTTTTGTGAGTTTCTTCCTTTCGAAGTTTGACTTAATAACAAAAAGAAATCGATCATATTCTTTAAACCATCTATCTTCTATCCCTCTTTCCTTTTATCCCCTTTTCTCTCAAACGTTCCCATTCCTTACCAACAGACACCAAAAATTTTCTTTAAATAACAGATTTTAGAATCCTCCATTCGTTTTTCCCTTGTTTCTATCAGAAGTTCCCGTTCCTAACAAATAGAAACTAAAAATAATTCTTAAATCATCGATTTTCAAAGCCTCTTTCCGTTTTTCCACTCACTATCAAAAGTTTCCTAGGAGATCGTGACCTCTCCTCCTCCTCTCCTAAGCCTCCCTCTCTTCCTCAGCAAAAAGTATCGAGATTTCGTGACCTCGACATGTCCCCTCAACGCCCCTCCACCCCCGCCTCCTGGTCTAACAAATTATCAGACTTGTCGTAATTTTCGGTGGATTTGAATACAAAGCTAAGGCAAGTCTGCTGTAAGCCTTAGGGCGAATGTCCTTAATGGGCAGGATTATGGGCAGAATTCGCCTCTAAACTTCGATTCCTAAGGCTTCGATAAGCTCCGTCGTGTTCGAAACATTAGCTCTATGGCCTGAGATAGGTGGGGGGGGGGGAGGGGGAAGAAGGAAGTATAGTTGTTCAACCTTGAGCTCCATAGCAATACTATCGTTTGAGACCTCAAGAAGAACTTACAAAGAGCGTCAGGGTCAGCTCGCTCATCCCTTTGCATAGCAATATCAACGTAACGACCACGTTGATCTTGGTTCTTTTTTTTTCTCGTAGACACCTCTGTTTGAAAAGTTGGAATGGCTAAAATATCTGCGCCAATGATAACCCTAACACGAATGAATAAATCCTTGATGTCTTGAAGAAATAGCATTGATTGGGGCTTTAAAGTAGTTGACACTTGCCGCTATCAATATTCTCTATAACTATGAAATCAACCTTCGCTAACTGGTGAACATAATACAGTACTGAACACTTGCTCTCTGCAGGGACTAATTAAAATCGGAAGAAAAGGACTAGGACAGTAGTTATTGTCGTCAGAAGTGTCCCAGAAATATTGTTTTCAAAAGTGTCCCAAAAGTATTATTCACAAACGTTTCCCAGAAGTATTGCTCTGAGAAGTGTTCCAGAATTATTGTTCTCCGAAATAACTGCAAAAATATTATGTCTAAAAGTATCATAAAAGTATGTAACTCGGAATCGAAGTGTTATTTGTACAATAGTAAATTATCTTGATTGCGGATTACTAGGAAGTGTCCCAAAAGTATCCGACGGAGAAGAGTTCCTGAGATACCACTGATACTTAAGAAAAGGAGCTACGCTCTACCATTCACATTACCATTCGTGCCTCAATAAGTACCATTTTTGTAAGACTATATAGAACAACAGTCTGCGGCCGTGTTCACACGACAGTTTTCTGTTCCCTGTACAAGACTCAGAGTGTTAAGTCAGATGGCTTTTAGCAAGGGCATGTTTTTGAAGTCATTGGGTTTCGTTTTAAAATTTTGAGTGAAGTTGAACTAAAAAAAACGCCATACACTTTGCTGTTGTACGATTTTCAAGCTGAACCTGCGGTCATAAGGCGAGCATGCAATTGTGTAGAGCAGGTCAGCATAAAACACTGATAAAGCCGAGCGATAAACGATTGCGAAAATGACAATTCGACCTGATATGTAACACTGAACGTTAACATTACTAACACAATTAGTTAATATTTGAGACCAAAAAAATCTCACCGTAATTTCGATCGGTCAGCACCGCCTAACGAACCCTCGTTTAGATTTTATTACAAGTAATATTTAGCTTACAAATTTTCAATATTTATCAGCAGCACACAGAAAATGTGGAATCAAGTACTATGAAGGAATAAAGGCAAGGCTGACATACAGTAAACATTAAGTTGTGAACTAGAGAAGCACTCCGAGAGCACATACCTCCGCCAAGCGAGGTAATGCTAACGAAAAAAAATAGATTAGTTCAGAAACCATTATTTCCGTTTCATCACCACCAATATTTGATCCTTTGTGCCGTTTCGCATTTATAACAGTTCCTGTAACTCTCTTCAAAAAGAAAATAGTTGCTTCACCATAACCTGCTTTATTTGTTCTTCTTACTGGCCCTGCTCTGAAGAATACCGCTCCCATTTGCTCCTTATGTTGGTTTCTTTCAATTTAAGCCTCATTAATTCAGAATAAATATACAGTAGTTTTCCTGTGAAGAGGGAGTGAAGTTCAGTGTCCATGATACCGCCTAGAGGTACTTCAGAGTTAAAATGTCAAATTCTGTAAAGCAACAGCCTCTTCACTGTTGAGCAAATACAAGTAGGCAAGAGGGTCAAAATCACAAGCAGAATCCTGAGATTCGTCACCAGGAATTTTAGTACAATCCAACGACATAGTCTTTGCTCTGTACTGTGCGCTAGTGAGTCCGCATATAGAGTTTGCAGTTCATTTCTATTGGCTGCATCAGTGTAATGATATGGACAACATGGGAAGAACTTAACTTAGAGCAGCAAAATTTATATAACTCCGAAACCTGACATGCGAGTGTCGCCTACAGGAAGTCTGACTCATCTCTCTCGAGCAAACACGACTCAGGGGTTACTAATAAAAACATTCAAGTACTTGAATGGCTTCAACGACGTGCATACAACGGAAGTTGTTGACAGACGTTGATGATCGCCTCCGAAACAGCAGCTGTAAACTCAAACATGACGGTCGAAGAACTACTTTAAACCATCAGTTTTCTCATACTACACGGTATATATTTGTAATGGATTACCCTCCAAAGTTGTCGGTGCATAGACAGCCAAAGCTTTCAAAAATCATATTGACAAAAACTGGGAACAACATCCGCCACAGCTGCGAACTCCTTCTCCAGTACTCAATTACTCTTGACGGTCAAATCTTTGGATGCCACAATGATCCATTATCTCTCGTGTTATTACCACCACTAATATAATTCTCTTACCACCACATTCACAGATCCATCTACCGTCATCTTCTTAGGATTTATTATTAGAAATAAAAATATTCTCTCGAGGGTTAGTACTACATTCGTAACCGATACTTGCTCTGCAGTTATTGCCATTTCCCTCACTTCCTTACTACCCTATCCACAGATGCGGCTATCATCATAATTCCATAATATAATCATTATCAGTAGCATTGTATGAAAACATAGTATATCACCATCACTAACATGGCTCCCTCATCACCACCGCCAATGCAGCTATAATTATTACTACATTAAACATTATTGTAAATATCGTTATGAATACAAGCAGCCTTCACCATCACTAACATCGATTCCTCATCACAACCTTCGCATATCCAGGTACTAGTATACCTGCTTTAAGCATTATCCGTATTTTTATTATGAAAACAGGCACCAGTCACCATCACTAACATGACTCCCTCATCACCACCACAGATCCAGCTGGCGAGCATCTGCATGTGCGTCAACATCTCCGCCTCGGTGTCTCTGGGCTGCCTCTTCACACCCAAGGTCTACATTGTCATCTTCCAGCCTTACAAGAACGTACGCCAGGGCTCAGGTCAGGGAAAGGTGAGGGGTCTGCGGGTCTGCATGGTCTGCGAGGGGGTCTGCGGGTGCACATGGTCTGCAAGGGGGTCTGCGGGTGCGCATGGTCTGCGAGGAGTCTGCGGATGTATATGGTCTGCAATGGAGTCTACGGGTGTGCATGGTCTGTAAGGGGGTCTGCGGGTGTACATGGTCTGCGAGGGGGTCTGCGGGTGTGCATGGTCTGTGAGGGGGTCTGCGTGTATGCATGGTCTGCGAGGGGGTCTACGGGTGTGCATGGGCTGTAAGGGGATCTGCGGGTGCGCATGGTCTGCGAGGAGTCTGCGGATGTATATGGTGGTGCAATGGAGTCTACGGGTGTGCATGGTCTGTAAGGGGGTCTGCGGGTGTACATGGTCTGCGAGGGGGTCTGCGGGTGTGCATGGTCTGTGAGGGGGTCTGCGTGTATGCATGGTCTGCGAGGGGGTCCACGGGTGTGCATGGGCTGTAAGGGGATCTGCGGGTGCGTAGTGTCTGCAAGAGGTGCCTGCGAGTATATAAGGTCGACAAGGGGGTTTTGCGAGTGTGCACGGTCTGAAAAGGGTCTACGGCACGGCATGGTCTGCAAGGGATGTACGAATGGATCTGCGGGCGCGCACAGTCTGCGAGGGGGTCTGCAAGTAAGCTTAGTCTGCGAGAGAGTCTGGGAGTTGACGAGTCTGTGAGGGGGGTCTGCGGTTATGCATGGCCAGCGAGGGGGTCTGTTAGAGGAGGGTCTGTGACTGTGCAAGATCTGCGAGGAGGTCTACGGGTGTGCTCGGTCTATGGAGAGATCTGCGGGTACGTATGGCTTCGAGTGGGTCTGCCGGTGTGCATAGTCTGCGAGGGTCTGAGGTTGGGCATCGCCTGTGAGGCGGGTCTGCGGGTGTGCATGGTCTGCAAGGGGGTTTGCGAGTGTGCATGGTCTGCAAGAGAGTCTGCAGATGTGCATGGTCTGCGAGGAAGTCTGTAGGTGAATGTATGCTCTCCGTGACTGTCAGAGTTTGCCTGCATGGTCTACATGGGTGCCTCAGGGTCTGCTAACGGTCTCGCGAGTGGTCTATGACTGAACACAAGCGGTCTTCAGAAGTCTTGTGGCAGTTTTTACTGTAGTAGTATTATACTATTATTTTCCTGTTTTAAGTTATTCTGGAACGATTCTTTTTGGTGCCTTCTTGCTGTTTTTAATATAAATATCGTCGCCTGCTGTTTCCTGATCTTGCCCTGTTATTTTTCCCATTTCCTGTTGCCGCGCTTTATTATCCATTTTCCATTTTACCCTTTATTACCTAGTCAATGGTGACTCAATAAGTTTCCTAATATTAGTATAAATTTCAAGTTCCCTTTTTTCGTTCTTCATCAAATTATAGTTTTAAAATAGGTTGTAATAATTGTCTATTTTTACGTTTGGTTAGCTGCACTACATAGCGCTCGTTTGAGAAAACAGGGTCGTAACTCAACAATTAGGTAGTTTGTGTTATTGCCGCCATCCCAAAGGCCGCGTCAAGTTCTATTAGTGACAATAACGCCATAGTTGAGTCTGTAAAAGTGGCCGCTTAAGAAAAGTAATTATTCAAGTGATAGCTAAGAAAATACGGCGATATTAAAACTGTTATGTATCGCCTCTCCTGCAAAATGTCAATTTTTGAGTTATGATAACGTTTTCGCAAATGAGCGATGTATAGCATTTAGCACTGCACGTTCATTTATTTATGGATGCATCTAGATTTTTCATATCACGGTCCGAATAAATTAGATTGGCGAAAATTCGGATCAGGTTGATGAAATTGTCCAGTAACTGAAAAAATAAATCAGGTTCAAATCAAGACACAAGTTAGAATCCCTCTAGATTGGATTCACTTAGCGCTTGGCAATTTCAGGAATCCAATTTTTACTTGCTTCCCATATCAAGACTTCATTTGCTCTTCGACCACTATGAGCAAATTTAGTAAAAATTTAATGAAACAAAAGATAAAATGTTCTCCGCATCCAATAAAATCATGTAGTGGGACGAAAAAAACAAGAGTTTTTTTTTGCAGTAGTTACTTTTCCTCCAGCTTAGTTCGCTCGCTCTTCTGATAACAACGTTTCACTTTAGCCAAAACAGTTCAACTGAAGCAATATTATTGCGTATCGCTAATACGCAGATACATTTCATGTTCTGAGTGATGCCTGGCTGCCTGCCTTTGAAGAATTATCTCACTATTTGCTATCGCTCAAAGGATTATGCAGCTCCAAAAACTTACCGCGAGCTCCCACCCATTTTGTTCAATAAAAATAACAGTGAGAGTGTAACTAATTCAGTAACGAAATTTGTTCTATAAGGAAACCCAGCAGCAAAATCTTTGGCGTTATAGATGACGCCAATTCCTTAGCATTGATAATGGTTTCATTTCTAATCACTATTTTACGTATGTAAAAACCATAAAAAATCCTATTTTTGTAGAGGGCCTTAAAACGCTATTTTACTTGAAAAACCATTTCACCCAATGGACAATACGTAGGTTCCTGTATCTAATTTCTTCTTCCTTCCATGCACCAAAATCACAATTGTTTGTGGCCGGAAGTAGCTGTATCCTGGATCAGTCAGTTTCGAATACATTTACAAAGTTCCCGTCCAATTCAAACTACTGGTCATCCCTTTCGGGAAATCTTGAGCAGGCAAACAGGCGTACACTTTTACTTAAGTTATTGACTACGCGGGCAGAAGCAATGTTTTGCGGCCGCGAAATTGACCATACGCAGACGTTCTTATTTTGATCGAAACATAAACCCCAGTCTGATGGATACAGTGTGTTCACCGTAACAGAATAAGTGCCACGAGCCTCAACACTTTGAAGTTACCCGCACGAATTCTTTACCGTCATCTCTTACTGCCGGGTAGCGTGCAAAACACTTCCCAATGCCAAGAGCGGAAGAAAAAACAATTCTGTCATGGATGTTTGGTTTCTACCTCTCTACATTATTATTTTCATTTTATCTCTTTCTTTTGCTCTCTTTTCATTTTTTCTGTGTTTATTTATTTTTGTATGGTACGCAAGAGTTTGAAGCGAAAGACTGCGGAGAGATATTGAACGCATGGAGGGCTAGACGCGTAGACAAATTTAACTTATATTTATACAGTATATGGAGTATATACCGTATATGATGCATATAACAGTATGAGCAGAGTATACAAGGTGACTCCTTCAACTAGAGCTTTTGAGAACTCCACCAATAGAATGAGAAATTGAAATCCAGCTCATAATGGACCAAAAGACAGCTGTAGTGTACTCTTCTCAAGTGTTACCAGTTGGAGTACATTATTGGGCCAGATACAGTAACTTTCACTTGTTGATCAGCTCTTAAGGTTCTACTGTATATTTAAGTAGCCTAGTTTGTCGCCTCCCTACATACTGCAGTGCTTCATAGTCTTTTCGTACTCAGTATCCAAAAATATAATTTTGCGCATATAGATGACCTAGACATATATTCTGTAAAATATGATGTATACATATGGATATAATTTAGAGAACAGTGCTCCTTCAAGACAAATTTCATTGAGCGCAGCGTACGACAATTATTATAATTCTTCGAACACGATAGCAAAATAATAAATCTTAGAAAATTCGAAGAAAATCTATAAAGATATAAATAACTAAAACACCGTGGGGCGTAAGACTATCACCAGCGATGGGAGAAAATTTCATCGCCGTCATTTTTGTGGCCAGCTAATGCTAGTTTTCTGGCATGGGTCACATCGACGACTGCCCGCCAGACTCCCTGCAAAAAATCATGAACGTAGTTCAACTCCTTCGACCACTTATTGGGAGCACAGACAAATATATATACATATATATGTATGTAAGTACATATATATATATCTGAGTACCTAGGTAGCAACCCTGCTTGTGTACAGGTTTATTAACTAGACAATATGGCGTTCTATTTAATCATACATATATGCTTCGATACGGGCTGTTAGATGGCCAACGATCTTTCAATACTGCCTATAAAATGGTCGGCTTCTCAATAGTGGTAAGCTACCAAAATTCTGGTACGTCTATCAGCCTGTTAACTTCAAATAGCGAAAAAAGTATTAAAAGCACCATAAATTTTCTCACGTTTGATCTCATTTTGAAGAAAAAGCCATCCACTACCACCACCCACCACCACCACCACCCTAGTATGAGGAAGCTTGCCCATACCCAGCAAGCCCTGAAAAACAGCTAACAAAACAATGAGCTTTCGCTCATAAGGTTAGGTAAAGGCCAGGACGGGCTCTGCTAACATCCAAACTTGCTTACATCTCATAGTTAGCCCATTGGAAGGCTAGCAGAACCAGTTCTGGCCTTCACCTAACCTTATGAGTAAGAGCTCGTTGTTGGGGTGTACCTCTATTAGGTCAATGCGGCTGTCGTTATCCCAAGAGCTTGCACTTAAGATGTCTTTTATTCGCCCATTTGAGCGAGGAAATTTAACCCGATCAGCTTTAACTAACCCAGCATCTCAGTCTTGAACGATCTATCCACACATTTGCATTGAGTTTTCAAGCGTTAATTGCAAACCGATCATGTTTTTCATGCCATTTGGACTCGGTCTGCAATTACCGCTAGCAAAAGTTCTAGAAATTTGTCACCAATTATGTATATAGTCGCATGTAGCTATAGCAGTAATAGTTCTCTGCTAGTTACGCTTCGCTTGTCTAGTGAGCCAGCACTACTTGGTATTAGTTCTGTAGCTTTCAATTCGTCTCCAGTAATTGTGCACATATTCACTATTGCATTATTTTATATACTTCCTCTATGCATATTATTGGACACAGTTGCTGAATATTATTTTGAATATCTTCATACACTAGCTCATCTCTATTGATCTATCCCGCTAGCACGTACTAATGCAATGATACCTACATAGCTATCTGAATAATAAAAACTTGAAAATAATTAAATTGATACAAATATCGAATTACTCTGGAGGCCCAATTCTAGTTTTGGAATCCGGACGCTGCTTTGGAATCCGTACACCAGCGTGGAAGAAATCCAACGACCAACGAGAAAGCGAAAATTCAATGAGTGTTTGTATGCTATTGCGGCTCTGGAGCTCCTGCTACGCATCGGGCCTTCAATTCAACTCCTGGAGTTGAAACAGATGGAGCGCGCGTCAGTCAATTATGACGAGGATTAAAACAGGCTGGCTTTTCCGCCAGTGGCTGGACCTGGCTGGCCGACCACAGTTTGTTTGCTTGAGAGGTCAGAGGTATAGGCGCGTCAGTCGAGGCATTCAGTAGATGCTTGCAAGACAACAGGAGCAGCAACACTATTGCTTCGCTATTAAACTCAAGACAGAACAGATGGTGATTCTTGTGGCTGTATTGAACGGAAATAAACGGCACGCGCACTGCATGTCTTCCACAACCGATCACTGTTATCGCAAATTGCAATGAAACCTACTTGCAGAAGTCTCTGTTGCTATCATGGCTAATAAATAACGGTGAAATTATCTTCGAATTGAAATATTTAAAACTGGAGCATAGAAATGTAACCCTGTGCTGCCATTTCGGATTCCAAGGTAGCGCTGCATTGTACTTTACTTGACATTTCTACAATAATTTGAAGGGCAACGCGACAGGTGCTCTAACCCCGTGAATTTTCCTATATTAAATATCCAAAAATGGGTAAATATAGTCTACCAATAAAACAATTTTTGAATTGTTTGTTCCACTGTATGTCTTAATTAGGGTGAAGAACAAATTTCAGTAAGATCGGATCGTCCACTCAATTTAATGCACTCTGTACAAAGTGCTGTAATTAATATGAGGGTTTCTGCACTTGTGCCACTGCCCTTCAAGTTTTACTTTACAGTTTCTTCATGAAATGATTTGTTGTATTTTTTGGTGGCAAGATACATCTCTTAAAGGGTTAAATCATTAACATTTTAATGCATGATTTAGGCATGTTCTTTTTTCTTTTCAATAACTAGAACCGTGACTATTTATTTCCCTACAAATGTTGATTCTTAACTCTATTTCCCTACAATTTCCCATAATTTCCTTCAGCTCATGCGACACGCTTTACTGAAATTTCGCTTAATTTCTGTTGACTCTGCCGACCATTAATTGCTCTAGATAGTTTCCCTGACAATGCTCCCTCACATCTCCCTTAACGTCTTTATTAGTCTCAAAAGCTGACAACATTCAGCACATTGCTTTATATTTCCTTAATTAAGATTCATTTTTGTAATTTTTACCATCGCCAAAGCAGGTTTCCCTCCTTTATCGCTTAACTTTCCTATGCGCGTCCAGTACTACAGAAACGTCTTGAAGTGCTCTTTACCTTTGACGTGTATTGTTTGATTCACTAAACTTGCAAATAGCACGAATATTTTACCCCTAATCTGTTACCTGTTATCTCTTTCACCTCGTCCCCCCCCAAGGTGTTCAGCATAACCAAAACTGTTGGGCCGCGAGTTCTTAACTTCCCCCACTTTAACTTCACCTCGTGCGAGTTCGATTGACCGGTGGAACAGATACCTCCCAGGCTTAACCTCTCCGGCACGTCAAGCTGGAGCGTTGGCATTAACTCTCTGAACCGTTTGACAGAGGTTAAACGCAACCCGGTCGCTGAGGCTGCCGAGAACTTCATGATGCGGAGCAGGATTAACAGTAATCAAGGTTAATTAATTAACGGTAAACGCCGGACACTTGAATCAACGGACCAGTGCCTGCTCACCTGTACGATGTCCCAGACAAGTCAAATTATTATTATTATTATTATTAAATCACACCAGGCTGGCGACGTAGGAACGGAGAAACTCCATGAGGTTAACAAACCCCCACGCAACCAGCCCAGCGGGTGGAGAAAACATTAGAATGAAAAAAGA
>LQNS02001154.1:6718876-6732047 GCA_001587735.2 Parhyale hawaiensis
GGACTGTGCAGCGAGGCTTGTGGCGAGGACTAGATAGCAAGACTTGTGGCGAGGATTATGTAGCAATTCTTGCGGCGAGGACTATGTAGCAAGTCTTGTGGCGTGGACTGTGCAACGAGACTTGTGGCGAGGTTTGTGCAGCAGTACATAAAGGGACTGTAAAGAGAGACTTGTTGCGAGGACTATGCTTCTAGACTTGTGACCTCTGCTGTGCTGCGAGACTTGTGGCCTGGACTGTACAGCGAGACTTATGGTTGGAACTCTGCCGCGAGACTTGTGCCCAACGATACTGTAGACGTCTTCTGGCTTTGATTTCAAATTGGCAAAGCAAGAAGTGCATTCAGCTTTAAAGCTGAATTACTTTTGTCGTCATCTGCAACGTGGTCCAATTTTCGCCTGTCGGTTGTCAACAAAGTGCGGCATATCCGCCATCAACATACTAAAACACCTTCCTGTTTCTTATATTAATTTTCAGATTCTATAACAGATATTTCCATAGATAAACGGGGATTAGTGATCACTACCACCTAAGTACAGCTTTAACGTATTGATAAATGTTTCAATCTTTCGTCGTTGTGCATGTTGCAATATAAAACTGCTTTATTAATATATTTAGCGGCCCTATTATGTACTCGTATTGAACTTGATTAATGCATATAACGGTTGTGCCCACAGATAAACGGGGAATCCCTGACGGCGGCGACAATAACGGTGAAGAGAACGGCCGCCTCCTCAGGAGCCATTACATAGGGCAGGCGAGAGGTACTTCTCTAACTTCCACCAGCAACCAAAGTAATCCACAAGTACAGAGTCTGCGCACATCTCCCATTCCTACCTCTGCAGGCTTAGTCACCTCGGTTGATACGCGATACGGTCCGTCGTCTGCAGGCGATATGTCTGCGATTCTGCAGTCGAAGAAAGAATCTGCAGAGTATGCATCATGTGAGTCCATCGTCTCTGGGAAGGGAAGGGTATCCGTTTTGAAAAAATCATCTCAAAGTTCACTAAATTCCATCTTGTCCACAAGCTCCTGTCTCAAGACCACGACATCTGAATCTCGAGGAGGATCCGTGTCCAAAAGACACGGGGTATCTTTCGCTGTACCCCACCGGGATGCGGGTGTGCAGTCCTGGGAACCCGTGGGGTCGGTACAACACGAAGCAGACTTGCTACCTCTTGCTTCTGGTACCCAGCCATCCGAGGATTCAGCCCCAAGTATGTGTACCATAGGTACTTCCACTTACCTCGAAGATACATCCTGTGACCATTTTAGTAACATGGATGAGTTTGGGATCATAGTTGGGGCTAGTAGCGATAGCAGTCTGGTTAGTGGGACCTACAGTTATGATCCTGTCTTCAGCACTGATGATGATAATATCAGTAACGCTAAAAAATCGAGTCCAATGCCGCTGAGCAAAAGTCTAGAAGTGGATCCCTGGAGGGTGGATGACATCCCACCTTCTGCTTTCGATAGAGACTGCGGGTTGGTCAGAAAGGATACGCCTCCCCCCAAATCTCTTCTACCCCGTAATGGAGAAAAAGACTTGAGGGATTTTATCCGTCGAAGACATACCAGAAATATCTCCATGTCCACCCAAACATTGCGGAGGTCTAGAGGGATATCCACCGAAAATTTGGTTTCTGAGTTCGATTCCAACGAAGCGTCCCTAAATTCACTAGATCAAAACATGCCGTTGTTGTACAACGATGACAAAGAAGTTAAATACGAAAACATTGCATCATTATCGGCCGATAGAGAAGTCAGATATGAGAACATAGCTACCATATCAGCAGCTATCAGAGATAGGAGCAAAACTGCCGATGACATGGTGCTGAATATCATAAAGAAAATCAAATCCCCTGATGAATCAACTTATTTGTAACATAAAAGCAAGTTCAAAACAATCCTTTTTTACTAATTTATAATATACTTCGTAAAATGTATAAATCTGCCATGCGTAAAGCATTCACCTACCAGTGAAGTATATTTTTTTAACTTTTCGGAATGAAACTGAATTGTGCAGCAATAAGTTTTCGGTTAAATAGGGTTTTGAAAATATATGATTCGCAATCCCTGGCTGCCACAGTCAATAGATTGTTTACTACAGATATTATATGTGCGTGTGTCGAACACAGAAACCAAGATATTGAGGCTGTAGGTCTTACATGATATTTCCTAAAAAGTCTTGTGTTTTGCTTATGAAAATACTTTAATCGAATTTCATATATCTTATAAATGGATCTTCATGTCGAGATTTTATCCTATGACATGCACGCTGGAAATATAATAAATCGGGCAATATCTGGGACTACTTCTGTGGAATTTAAACTCTTATGGACCTAATTTCGGTGGACCCAGTTCAATTTCGTCAAAATTTGAGTGTTCCTAGTTTTTCTCTTCACCCAAATTTAATTGAAACGAGTCCGGTGGACCAAATTTTTTATTTCAACAAAATTTAAATGCACCCATTTCAACGAACACCATATCAATTGTGAATGTTTAAGTGGACCCAAATTTATGTGTATATTCAGCCTATATTTAATAACCTAAATTTTAATGGATCCAATTATCTATACATATTTGGTACTATTTCACTGGATCCTAGTTTAGCTAACCCAGTTTCGAAGTTTCCAGTCATTTTTAGCAAAAAAGAGGCTGCATTTTTAGTACAGCATAATGTCACGTTACAAATGTACATAGTCATCAATAGATCCCTTATCCGTGGGCTAAGCACTGAGAACCAACGGTTCCAAGTTTCGATCACTTCAATTGAGATAAATATAAATCAATTTTAGTGGACCCCGAATCACTGGACCCATGATTAATAATGTTCTTCTCGAAGAGATCGTAAATGGATCCTACGTAATAAAATCCAGTATTGACAGATCCGGCTTCACTAAAATTTGATTATTAAACTAACCATTTCTAAGATAATTTTTGACGGATTTTATGAAATAAATCCACCCTCGGTGGACCCAGAATCAATGACGGCAATGCTGCTATAGAGTTACAAAGCTCCTGTGGATCTTTTAAAATAAAACCATCTTTTGTAGCCCATGTTTGCAACAGCAACCATCTTTATTCTTTGCTCAATAAAGATCCAGCCCAGTAAAATCCAACTGTGGTGTTTCCAGTGACAGTGGACTATATAATTTATGCAACAGAACAGCTTTCATTGGATCTACTAAAATAAAATAATTTTTTGTGGACCCAGATTTATAAAAGAGAACCATCTCAATGGCCCGTTGTATGTAACGGGTCCAACCTAATAGAATCCAGTTTTTTAAGGACCCAGAATCAATGAACCCATTTTTAGAAAGTAGATGCACCAGCTCAATGTCTTAATCTATAATGGATCTAACTAAGTATTATATAGATCAGCTTCGGTGGACCCATATAACCCAGATCCTCAGGGACAATCTTCACGGACCCAACCCTGTTTCCCTGACCCATTTCTAATGGACCTGATGCCGGACCAAGGACCTAAACCTGCAAGATGGAAAATAGATGTGTAGACGGTAGAATTGTAGACGTGTACCTATGTGGATAATATACATGGTTGTCAGGTGGCAGTTAGGATGTACCTCGCTGTCCGAAAAAAGTATTGTTAATGCTTCAAAGTTCATAAAATGCGATAATCAATAGAGTAAGTAGTTGTTGGATTATTGTTTGGGTGTGGTGGAAGTATATGAATTGATAAATATTCATTAACTAATATATAAATAAGTATGTATTTAATGAATAGTTGTGCGAAATCTGATCTAAAATGCTAATTAAAGAATCAAGAATAAAATTTTGTTTGTTCTGATGATAAATAATTCAGGAGAATAATTATTTTTAAAGAAAACTAATTACCTAAACATTAAATAATTTTTTAATCTGGCAAAAAACTAATATATAATTGAGGTAAAAGTAATATACTATAAAATTCATCCAAATTTCTGATTCATTCTTTTAGCCCAAGAAATGCTACAAACTAAATTTATCCAAACATTTTTACAAGTAAAATATTATTGGGAAATTATGAAGAGACTCACAATACCGTACTAAACTTGAAGTAAATTGAAATTGAGCTGCGTATATACATAGATGATACATGATTATGCAACTATGTTAATCAATTTATGAGTAAATTTATATGGAACGCTTGTTTAATAACAGATATTATATGTAAATCATTACCCAACTATATGCATTACCGGTACTCAAGTTTAGTTGGAAGTTATTTAAGTTAAAATAGAAAAATATACATAAATGCTTCAATTAGTACCTAGTCATTTACAAACTTATATAAGTATAACCGAGTTAATTCATTTTTACGTTTTCGTTAACTTTTTGCTTGCAAAAATTGCAGTTTATCTGTCAAAAGCAGCTCAACATTTGCTATTGTTTGTAAAGATATATAATGCACTAGCAACTATACATCCATAGTCAATATAAAGTATGTCCCAAAGAAAGAATTATAACTTAACTAATAGATATCTGTTATAGAAATATGTTATTGCAGGGTAATTACAACATATAAATACCCTAATTCCTCATAGGTATCTGTGACTCAACTGTAGTTCAGTTAATGTAATTTTAGGGTATAAATACCCCAGTTTTTCACTGCTTTACACTACAGCAATGTATTATTTTACGATAATTTCAAAATTGTTCTCATATCCATCTATTCTATTTACGGGTAATTTCAGGACCTTAATATCATTGTTTATATTAGCTATATAGTTCAGACGAGCAGTTTTGTCGAATAAATTCAAAACATGAATATCCTATTTTGTCATTGGCATCGGTTCCATGAAAGGCAATGTCAGGGCCCTGAATATCTTTGTTTTACATAGCTGCACATAATGTAAAAATGCATTTTTGAAGGCTAATTCAAAAATATGTATTATATGATTTTTCAGTAGCAATCGTTGTAAAAAATACGTCCTATCTTCGGCAGTTTCATTACATAATTCAAATATAAACACGCAAAGGAAAAGTTCTAGGTAATTTGTCAGTTAAAATTTCTGCCTGGATAGCACAGATTATCGCACTCTCACGTGCTCAAAACAAAACCACACATACAGTAATGTCATAGCCAATGAGAGGAGTCCACCATGTCTTTGTGGGGAACCGACTGTGACGTAACTCATTTCTTCGTTTTGGTCTCGTGAAGGGACTGTTTTCTTTGATGTAAACAGATTCTTCAATTGCTACAGAATAGATTGTTTTTGTAGACAAAACCCTGAAATTCGCCCTTAATCTGAACTTCTCTCTGATGATATATTGAATAAATATACTTTTCCTCGACTGATTATGCGTTTACTAAATATTTCGCCACATTATTTGCATTCCGTAAATCGGTGAATAGGTAATCTCGTTAACATAAATTGAATTGCTAAAAAAATATGTAGTTTTCTGTTAAGTTTAGGAGTAAGATTTTTTAATAGGGTTTGTGGCATTCCCAATACATTTTGTGGACATGTGTATAGCAAACTTTTAACATTTTAGCAAGTTCTACTTAGTTTTATTTGAAACTCCAAGAAATTTATAAGGTTTTGTGCAATATTCACTATTTTTTACAAAACTGTCTCAATTCCATTTGACTTTATGCAGTATCCACCAAATATTATATGAAACTACGATATGTTTTCATTACTACATTTTGAAAATTTTTCTACACGAATTTGAATAATACATACTGATGGATTTCGAATATCACTTCTGCAACTAGCAGTAGAATATGCATAATTGACTTAAGATAGCACGTTCACAGTATTTTTATTACCTGAAAAGAATGCTACTTATCAATAACAGACCATGAACTACCCAAGAACGTCTACTAGATTACTAGTACTAGTATCTCTATGAAAATGTTGATAAACGCCACTGCTCCTTCATACCTCATAGTATTAGCAGTTAGCTAATAATTATCGTTTAAAATAGTACGTTCTGCAATTAAAAAGAAATACTAATTAATACTAACTTCTCTACTTACGATAATACCACTACTTTACCACAAACCAGAGCTAGTATTTACAGCGCCACTATTTAACCATAAATATTTAAAAAAATAGTATGATGAATAATTTTTACGAATAATATCAGCAGCTAAAACGTTGCAGTTTCCTTGATCTATTTATGTGCTTGGGTTGAATTCTGACTTGGGCGCTCAGTCAAGTCTACTCATGATCTATCTTTGGAATAATAATACTAACAAACAGTGCACATCAGTCGCAAAGTGCTCTGAGCCTTAGGTCGCGGGATGTGACCCGGCGCCAGAGTGTAGAGCTGAACATCGCTCAACCGATCCAATTTGGGTCGTGAAATCCCTTCGATAATAACAATAAAGTAAACTGAATTTTCTGCTCCAAGTACACTTCCAGCAACACACAATTTCATGCGTTTTTAAGCTTCTAGATCAGTGTTTTTTAACCTTTTGGAAGGTACCGAGCCCCCTCAAGTTCCATACATGCATTCTTCGAACCCTTCGTAGTAGGGAAGATAAAACGCGCTTTTGTTTTTCTTCAGATTCTGAGCGTATGCATATAATAATATTCAGTACGAGTATGCAAGCTGTCCCAGGCATCATTTGCAAATAAAAAATCACTTTGTTCAAAGAACAAAACAAGCAAGCAGAGCGTGACGTCACAAATCATACGCGTGGGGTGAACCAAGTCGCCGAACCCCTGAAAGTGATTCACCGAACCCATGTGGCTCAATCGAACCCAGGATAAGAACCGCTGTTCTAGATGAAATTGAATAATAATTTTCCATGACGTAGAAAAAACAATGTAGAATTTCATCAGCTTAGACCATGTAGAGTAAGGAAGATAATATAAAATACGACCATGGCCTGGTTAAAAACAAAAACTTTACGAGCCTGGACGTTCTATATTATGAATGATGATGTTCAACCCTAAAGGGGGACAAGGAAGTGAAGATATAGAACTCCCTCCATTCAGGCCTCGCTCCAGGCCAGTGAGCTCACTAAGAGCAGTTGGAAATGTCGTGCGAACAGTTAATTAATTAGCAGTTGCAAATATCGTGTGATCAGTTACGCAATTAGCAGCTGCAAATGTCTTGTGATTAGTTAATCAATTAAACAAATTTATAATAACTTTACAATTCTCTGCACTAATACTTCACAGGGATTTTCCTAAGGAACGTATTAACGTGACTAATTCTTCATTAGGAAGCAAAATATGAAGGGCTAATTGCGCAACTGCTACAATCATCACAAAATGGATGAATAAATCAAAAATAAATAAACTAGCTATTTTAATGTCAAATAAGTACTTGAATTGTTTACTTAATTTTTCTAGTGTGTGACAATAGATGAATTATCAGGGTTGAATAATTATTAGACAAATAATTTGTTTTAATTATTCTTTAAACATAGTATTAATTTATTAATTAAATTTTTTTCTACTTAAATGATTAGCTATCCATTAAGTTAAAGTAGCAATAGATGACATAACCCCGTATATTTCACGGCAGAAAAATTTCAATAATTCAAGAAATAAACACTTAGTTAACAAAATAATTAATTAACAAAAGCATTTCCGGAGCTCCTACATATCGAAACTTATCTTTCAATAATATCAAACTTGGCTTAAATAGTAAAATTTGAATAATGCCATTTAATTATTACTGATCATAAGTTTTGTTTTTGCATATAATCCACATTACTTTTCTATGTTCTGTAACCAGAACGTTGATTTAATTCCTTGAAATGAAGAAGAGCTTGTCGATATGATTTCATTACCACGAAGATTGTCGCTATGTCCGTCATCAACATTACTCAAGAAGTTACAGACAAATCTTTATGTACCTTACATGAAATATTAAGTGTTTAGAGGAACAAATTATTACTTTTTTGATGAAGATCTTTCCAAATGTTTTATTGTTAATTTGTCTACTTTTTTGCAATAGAACTCAAAAAGTTATGGACGGATCTTCGCGGAATTTTCCCGAGTAGTTAGGTACGTGACCAGGAAAAATTGGCCGAATTTTGGTGACGATCTGCTTGTGCACTTGTCAGTCCCTAAATTTAGCTCTGCCTATAACATAACTCAAAACTTTAGGATGAGATCGCCAAGAAAAATAAAAAAGCTGTTATTATTGCCAAGAAGTACCTATGATCAAATCTTGGTGGTGATGAAATAGAAATCCGGGTTTAAGGACCAACTATAGTTTTTCGTCAATATTGAGTTGTTGGCGGAGGTATGCGCTCACAGAGTGCTTCTCTAGTTGATAAAATGTTGTTATATATTGATTGTATGCATACTGAGGCAAATGAACGCAGTCATTGTTGTAGATCAGTTGCACTACTTAAATAATGAAAGTCAAAATAATATTGTTTAATGGGACGAGTCCAATAAGGGAGCGATAACAATAATACTAAAATCACATATAATAATATACATCAACATTGTCCTAAATACTTTGTTTGTACAGTTCAGAGCTATTGTCAGTAGTGTATATTTTTAATGTACATATACCCATGAAATTTACAGCAGATGTATTAGCGCACGCTTTGACAGAAAATATTTGTCGTTCTTGTACAAAAACTAGTGTAAATATAGTATACGTACGACTTGGATTTGTACAGTAGCGCAAATGTGCAACGGTTTTGGGAAATAAAAACGAGTGAATTCATTCATAATCAGAGGTGGGCTTGGTCATGGGCAGAAATTTCATATCAATTTCCAAATTCCCTATTATTCAGCTTTTTTGGAGGCTTTGTTCCCAATTAGGTCTGATTCATTTCTTGCACGCTTTATGATCAGCCCAACAGAATTCTCGAAGAGCTAAAATAGTAACAAATCAGCCTCTGCAGTGACTGACAATTTAATTTATGTAGCAGTTTTTTCATTGATTACCGTAGTTATTTAATTTCTTTTTTTTGCCCTCACGCAGTGATTATGAAGATTTTTCGGCTATAAGTCGCGCAGCTTAGGCTTAATTTTACAGCCCAAAAATTATCAAAGGACGTTAAGTTATAAAAAAAATGACTTACTTGCAGAGCAAAATTGAAAGATATAAATAAAGGCGCCAGCTGGGACGTGCCCAGGTGAACAACATCATCAACAATAGATGTTTGTTCAACAGCTGTTTTTTCACTAACTCGTTCAGTGCTTGAACATAGTCGTAGGAAGAGTATTTATCTACTATGATTGTATTCTATTTCGGAAAAGTGCCGTAGACCTATAGTATATCTGGCACATAGCCAATAGTTTAAGTACAACATTTAATAGAGTAATGACGCCCAAAAAGAGCGGTGATGATATGTTAATTGAAATTAATTGACAGAGAAAATTATTTGAATATATCTAGAGTAAGCGCGCGAATATATAGCATACGCTATCAGCGACGTTATGTCCATGTCCATACACTATATACTCTCGTCAGTTCAGTAAAATGTAACGTACTGTATTTCAATAGCTACTGACAAACGGTTTAGAAAGCTGATATCTAAAGCAAATTATCAAGGTAGTATAACGCCGTTGACGTCCACGCTCTCAGTCAGTACTAAGAGTTTGAAATTAGAAAGAATTATTGTAATTTTCTCATATAATCTTTTTTATTTCAACTCGTGCTGCTTCTGTAATTATTTAACTGTGTTGTTTCAAACACAAAATTAGGAAAATCAGTTTGTATTGATAAAATAACGTAGACTTTTACGTCTTGCTATTCCTGTAAGTATAAAATGCACTTTTAAAAGAAAATTGTAAAAATTGTTTTATATTGATCAGATGCCATTGACCTCATCTTCTACTCATCCACTACCAGCGAAATAATCTGTTGGGATTTGTAACTTTTACTTTGCTCGGAAGGTGAATTAGGAGCGAAACGTGACTGAGTTTCTGGCAATCTCCTTGTCGTATTTAGGCTGGCATTATCACCTGAAACTCTAACTGCTATGGCGAATCGAACCTTCAGGACTAAAGTTTCCAACAGCTGGGAGCTATTCAGGCAATATTATCTCGATCCAAAGCAGCGTATTCAAATCCCATCACTACAGTTACAGACAAGTTATAACAAATTAGAATCCTCAAAATAGTTCTTTCTGCAGGTCCAAGAGTTCATTCAATGACAAAATTGTAAGAATCCTATGCATTTTTACCCTACATTTTAATTTTTTAGCATCTTTTACTAATATCAGTTCTGAAATGCATGATGGGCTTGAAAAACACAAAAATTTTGATCCTAAATTTAGAGTGTTGTTATTAATTTGCGTTCTTATCGCTACATCTACCGAGCGTTAATGGTTTCTAAGCCTTTCATCTATGACGCTTACCAACCTGCCCCTCACCAACACGGTTTCCGGCCTATGCACTCCACCACATTTGCTCTACTTTCTTTAGCCTTCCAAGCAACCCGCGGTATGAACAAACCCAAACCCCACGACCGCACGGTGGTTTTGATAATTGACTTCAGCAAAGCGTTCGACACCGTTCCTACTGAGGGCCTCCTCTCCTCAGTTTCCGGCACCACAATCCACCACAACGTTGTTAGATGGCTCGCGGCTTACCTCAGGGGACGAGCAGCTTGCTGCCTCTATTAAGGCTTCCGTTCTCAGTTCCGGGGTGTCAAGCCGGGGGTTCCTCAGGGCTCGGTCACCTCGCCTTCCCTGTTCAACCTCTACGTCTTTGACTTCCCCATTCCTCGGGTCCAGCTCTGCTGCCCTTCTGTAACATCTTATGCCGACGATTTCACTGTCGTGGCGTCCCATCGCAATCTTCTCACCGCTGGTGCCGCTCTCTCGCATCACTCTGACTCCATCAGCAACTGGGCAGCTGACAAGGGCCTTACCATATCAACCTCCAAATCCAATTCAACTCTATGGACAACCGACACCCTTCAGTCTACACTCGACTCTGGTATCACTATAGACGACACTGCTCTGCCTCTGGAGCGCCGCCCCAAGATCCTCGGCGTCACCTTTGACACCCACTTTACTTTTACACCGCACATCGCTTCCACAGCTGCTCGATCCTCCAGCCGCCTCAGATTGCTCAAAGCCCTGGCTGGCAAATGCTGGGGCCAGTGCAAGGAGATTCTGCTTCTCGCATTACAAGGCATTCATCCGACCTCTCTTCACATACGCTGCTCCAGTTTGGTATCCTGGTGCTCGCCAGTCCGCCGTTCGCAAGCTGCAGACGGTTCAAAATGCAACTCTCCGTACAGCGCCCGGCTGCCTCCGCATGGCTTCCGCGGACCATCTCTACTCCGAGTCCAAGCTGCTGGAGGTCGATCAATCTCTCGACCTCCAGTGCCGTCAATACCTTGTTTCCGCCCTTCGTCTCGAACACCCAGCCCACTGTCACCGCACAGGCTGGCCTCCGTCTCATCCGCCACAACTTAGCAACCAAATTCCAACCCGACGTCAACCACTTACTTTCTGACAACATCATGCCTTCTCAAGAGTACTGCTCAGCGAATTCCTCCCTCCATCGGTCTGCAGTGCAAGCTTCACTAGACTGCAAGCTTCACTAGACTGCCTCCCCGTAAACAGGGTTTTGGGCTTTGCCCCACCGGAGATTTCACCCGATGAGGCGGTCCTCTCGCGTGCGACCCGCTCCACCTCATCACAGTTACGCTCAGGTTTTTGCTCTGACCTGATGCCTTTCCGCCATACGATCGGACTGGCGGACTCGGACTCCTGCCCTGAATGCCACCGCGCCCCCCACACCGTGAACCACCTGTTTGAGTGTCCCGCCCACCCCACTACCCTCCTTTCTATGGGACAGTCCTCTATGTGTGAGCTGACTTCTTGTGCTCCCTGCCTTCTTTTTCAAACCTTCCGCCACATGCCCGACCCCCTCCGGAGCCACCCCCTACGTAAATACAACAACAGCGTTAATGGTACCTAATGTTAAAAATATGCGCTTGAGCTTTTGTATTGGATTTTATTGTTTTCTGATAGTTCTTATCTCTTATCTAACGCTAACAACGCTGTATCACAAACAATCTAGTTTCTCAATTTCTATTGTTCTTTAATTTTAGTACTTGAAGCAAATTGTTAAAATTTCTTATCTTCTGTGTAAAGCTAACAACACATAACTATAAATATATAATTTTTCATGCTTACATTATATTTAGTTCCTGTAACTGTTCTTCATTAGTTCTTTTCTCTTATCTAACGGTAATAACAAATACTCGTATAAAGTATATTTTTTCACTGATAGAAGTAGCTTCAATTCTTATGGCTGATTTTTTTCCTCCTTAGTAAATTATGAATCAATCTTATTTGGCATCTGATAAGATAGCAAAAAAGGAGAACTAATGAATAAAGTCGCATATTGGAAGTTTCCACCAAAGAAGTTCAAGTCATCTTCAGATATGTCTAAACTATTTCGAAAACACAGAGGCATCTGCTTTAATCAAGTAAGCAAGTAAAATTAAAAATTTATGAAAAAGATAAAAAGGGTAAAAACTAATAAAAAAAACTCAGAACTGACGAGGGTAAGAGGGAAACATTTTAATCATTGTGGCTTTGTATATATTTAAAAGTATGCAACAAATCTCGCTTCTAGGAAACAATCCCCTTGGGCTAATATACGACAGTTGTCTGGCTCAGTCACTTATGCAGGGGCCACACTAGGCATTCATCCTCGCAACTTGCTGTCAGGACGTGCAGCTCATACGTCTTCGAGCAGCAAAATTGCTGCTAGCAACAGGCTAGTTGCGCCTACGTGGCGAAAGGTCGCTTGAGGTTTTCTATGGGCAACCAGTTGGTCATACAGCCGCGTAAATCAAATTTGTATTTACAGTGTGATTCTGAGTGCTCTTTAAAACCGCCTTTTTTGTTATTTGTAAAGTGCTATTTAGTTACTTATCCTACAAACTGAGATGAAATCAAAAATCTGTTCACATTGTGGCGTTTTCGCTCATCGCTGCAAATTTCTGCTGTCAAATTGCAGCTCTGTGCGTTTTCGCGGGCGTCCATTTTGATACTTCTGCGCGATTTAGGCAGCAAAAAAGCAGGTTCATCCGTAAAACGAATAAACTAGGCGTTCCAAGAGGCTTTCTTGTTTCTTTATAGACATTTTAAAAGCCTTTAAGCCACTCTGATTTCTATTTCACTGCAAATTTGACGAGAAATAGGAAACTTTACTACAATAGTGACACTTGCGGAGAATACTGAGCTGACGGTAAACATTTTATCGCCGTTTTGTG
>LQNS02001154.1:6732108-6744736 GCA_001587735.2 Parhyale hawaiensis
GCTGTAGCACGATATAACTGGTATCTGCATTTACAGTGATTGTTTATTTCTAGTTGTATCGATACTAGAAGTAAAATAAGGTATAACAAGTGAGAAAAACTGCAGTTTCTTTGGATCAAGGAGCATGAGCAACGAAGTTCGGCGGAACATTTGCGTGGTAGTCTGGACATGACTTTGTATGGCGGCCGAGCAGCTGCCCGTCGCTAGTGTGTCACCTACGGTCGTTCCGATGCACAACAATGATTTCTGAGTGAGTTGCGCGTTGCTCGTACGAATGCCTAGTGTGTCCCCTGCATAAGGCCCACTGCTGACTGTGGTTGCGCACATGGTGGACGGCTTTTTTAGTATAATACGGAGGCTGATATTTACCTTCACCAAGGAGGTTATGTTTTCGTCGTGTTTGTCTGTCTGTCACCAAGATAACTGAAAAAGAGTTCTGAACCGATTTGGACGAAATTCACAGGGATTGTTAGGCATGTTAGGAGGCACAGATGATTGACTTTAGGTGAATATATGCCCATCCGTTTGTTTGTTTGTGTGCCTCAATTTTCTCAATAAAATAACTCAAAAAGTTATCAATGGATTATTATGAAATTAATGTGAGTTGTTAGGTATATAACATAGAGTAAATGACCAAATTTTTATAATGATCCGTTTGTTTGTTCGTTCATTTGTCATTGTATATAATCTTAAGCTTATTAGCACAATAACCTAAAAAGTAATGAATGTATCTTCATGAAATCTATAGGGATGGTTAGCAATGTTAAAAGACATAAATGATAAAATTTTGGTGCAGATCGGTTAGTTCGTTTGTATGTTTGACTCATGTTTGTCCTACCGTTTGTTAGCAGTATAACTCAAAAAGTTATGAACGGATCTTCAAGAAAATTACACAAGCTGTTATTACTATCAAAAGACACAAATGATTAGATTTCGGAGTTTATAGAAAAAAAATTATGGTTTCAGATCCAATTTGAAGATTTACTACCTTTGCCTTGATTGGCGGAGGTATGCGCTCTCAGAGTGCTCTAGTTGCAAAATGCTTTTGTAACAGCGTCTTAGCAAGTCTTTCGGACTGTTGTCCAAAATGAAGCAAAACAAAATACTTATTAGCTACAGAGGTGGAATTCTAAATTAGTTCATCTTCGAGAAAATTAAATTTACTGCAAGGAACTTGCGTATACCAGAGCTTACGAGCTTTATTGGATAACCATTAGAGCCAATAAAATTTAGTAACACGTGAAATTCCGCATCTAGAGTAATGCATTCTGTGCTACGACTCGATGCTCTCATAATTAAAGTTTTTATTGCATTTAATTTAAAAGGAAATGAGCAAAAACAGAACAAACTCAAACTTTCTCCGTAAAATGCTGCATTTTATACAGTATATACATTATATTGAAGTATTGTCATCATGCCTAACGTAAGTAATGTAAAAACGTGAGACAGTGCTTTAAGTTTTTGCTGTAATTTAATATTGGGATTCTCCTTAATCGGGTAAAAAAGAACTTTTTAATGTGAAAAGGGTCTAGAAATTTAAGAAATATGTCAACCACATAACATCGATAATACATAAGATTAAAAATATTCGGATAATAATAACTGTCTTTCAAAAGACCCATAACACCGTCAGTTTCTACGAAAAGTGACTTCATAGAAATATCTATCGTTTTTACTAGAGGTATAAATTTTGAAGAAGCTTTCAACATTGAAAGAAGCCATAATAAGTTATATATGGAAAATTTCTAATACAACTGATGAAAATAGACTTTTCATGCTTCTTTCGACGCTGAAAGACTCTTAATAAAATTCCTTTAGTAGAAAGAAACCATAAATATTTCTCTGGATTCACTTTTCATAGTAACTGACTGTGTCATCTGCCTTACTCGACAATTATTAAAATAATTTTATTTCGAGACCTAGTTCATATTAAAAAATTCCTTTTTTACCAGAAGAAAAAGCACACTGATACTAGACACTGAAAAAAAGTTTAAGCGTTTGTGGATTGCTTGATGTGTGCGTGATGCAATAATTGCGCTACTCAAATGTAAACAAAGGCAACTATTCCGGATTAACTTAGAGTTTTTTAGTTTTTGTTCACTTCGTTTAAAATTAAATGCATTTACAACCTTAATTGCAAGGACATATAACCTTATCTGAGAGTGTATCACTCTTGATGCAGAATTTTGATTTCTATTAACATTTGTTCAGCAATTATCCGACAAAGCTCGTGAACTCTGGCATACGTAGGCTCGTTGACGGTGGATTTCATTTTCTTGAACATGCACCTAATCAAAATTTCTCCACTGTCAATAATAGATATATAGTTTACCTTTATTTTGGAAAACAGTTCAGAAAACTTGCTTTTGATTTAAGGACGGTGTTACAGAAGTATTTGGTAAATATTAACTTCCCTATCTTACTAAAAAAGAAACTTGTCATTTACATTAAGTACGTACGTTAGAAGGACGCACTTCCTGTGGGCATTCGCTGCTGTGTATAGTTTACAAATTAAGTTGCTCACGGTGTGATGCCAGGTACGCCGGGTCTGCTGTACGTGCTTTAAGAAACAAGATCGCAGAACATGCTAGTCGGAGTTGCTGTACCGGAGCCCTACTTTGTCGCCTTCCCCATTCTGCTGTGCGCAACCACTGTGAGCGGTATGCTATCACTGCTAGGAGTGACAAATTCATATTGTAGCCAAAGGGTGCTACTTCCTAGAAATGACAATTTTAGAATCCGTGTATTTTCTTAAAGCTAAGCCAAATCTGAGTGATCAAACCAGTCTTTTTCCTCTTACAATTATCAACACTTAGGCCTCTCTTTTTTTTTTTTTTGCTTCCTTTTTGCCATCTTCGTCACTTTTAGATTTATTTCAAACTTTTATCACAGTAGACGCTTCTGTGTTTTTCAAATACATTATTGCTGAAGATGACCTGAATTGCAGTTGAAACGTCTAATACGAGATATTATTTATTAGTCCTCGTTGCTGTCTACATATTCTCTTTCTTAATATAACATATCTGCTATCAACAACATGGAATCGTGAAATATGTTTTTTTATTATATCCTAAAGCTCATCTATCAACCTCATGAAATGTTAATAACACAACCGTAAAAACATAATTCTTTAATAATTTACATCAGTACCGGTTTTAGCTGCAGTTCGGTTACATGTTTTCTCTCATTGAACGTTTACAATAACGTTGTAACGTTTACCGGTTTTAGCTGCAGTTCGGTTACATGTTTTCTCTCATTGAACGTTTACAATAACGTTGTAACGTTTACCGGTTTTAGCTACAGTTCGGTTACGTGTTTCCCTTATCTAACGCTTACAAGAAAGAAAAAAGTATGCACGGAATGAATAACGATGCTTTATCTAAAGTTTGTAGTTCATTGCGTGATAAATAATGAGGAAATGCTTTATCTAATGATAGTTATTTTTAATTTTGCTAATGACATTAATGACAATAAATGATAATTATTCAGGTATCTGTATTGTAAGAAATGATATTACTGTTAACAATGAATGTTGAATGTTATAAATTCTAAGTGAACTTTCAGTTTTATTTAGAAACTTTATTAGATTTGCACCCATATGGGAAATTTTGATTCGCCTAGTTTTGTGCCTGTGTAGGCCTATTTCTGTGCCCATATAAGCCTAGGTTTGTGCAGATAGAGGACAATATATGCCTAGTTTTGTGCTCATATAAGCCTAATTCTGTGCCCATATAGGCCTCGTTTAGTGTCCATATAGGCCCTATTCTGGGCCCATATAGGACTATTTTTGTGCCCATATAGGCATCGTTTTGTGCCCATATAGGCCTTATTCTGTGTCCATATAGGCCTAATTCTGTGCCCATATAGGCCTCGTTTTGTGCCCATATAGGCCTTATTCTGTGCCCATATAGGCCTAATTCTGTGCCCATATAGGCCTAGCTCTGTGCTTATACAGGTCTAGTTTTGTGCCCATATAGGCCTTATTTTGTGCCCACATAGGCCTAATTCTGTGCCGATATAGGCCTAGTTTTGTGCCCATATAACCCTAGCTCTGTGCCTGTATAGGCCCAGTTCTGTGCCCACATAGGCATAGTTTTGTGCCCAGGGAGGGCCATAGTGGCCTAGTTTTATATTTATACCGATATAGGCATCTTCGACCCGCCCAGTTTGATTAAGATAATTTAAACCGAATAGTTTTCGTTCGAGCAATACCTACCGCGACTTCACGCGTTAATAGCAAGGCGATTGCGCCTGAGATGGCAGAAGATACCAGAGGATAGCGCCTGAAACTCACTGTAGAGTGGCGAATTGAACATTCTTTATCGAAGTTATGGACAAGCTAAAACTAGTCGCCTTAGATGATTTCCATTGGTAGGGCAACTATGTAGTCAACAACAGCCACCTTTACCCCCAGAGAGAAATTTATCATTTATTCAATAAGTGTGATAAATTTATAGACTATTAGTTTATTTAACAAGTTCATGTTAATATATTATATTATTATTATTATATTACCAGGCTTATTACCACTGTAACGAAGTATTATGTTGTACATAGCTTATTGTACATGTTTAAAACCAAAAGTTCGGTGTTCATAGATTTGTAAATGTTCAAAATGTATATAAGAAGAAAAATATCAATAAATCGGTACTAGCTATGGTAGACTTAGTTCAATAGATACAGCCGATAGAAGAGTAACTGAAGTCGTCGCTTGCGGTAAAACTTCAAATAAATAATGAAGAAAAATATGAAAATGAAAACAGGATGAGCACATCTGAACTCATCGGAAGAGAAATCTATCAAAATAATTTAATGAAAAAATATTTTTTAACAAAAACCAGCTAAAATATGATGAAGTTCATAAAATTTATGGATGTACATATAGGTATATGCACACATCCTGGTATCATACGTTATCTATTGGTATCCTGGAAATGGGTAGAATAATAAAATTGGCATCCAAACTGAAAAAATAAAAGAAAAATTACATGAAAATCTACTCTTTGTAAACATTGTCACTTCTATTAATTGTTCTTTAGTATATGCCGTCATTTTTGACGCCCGAGACCGTAGTAAAAGGCACCTCAACGTCATATGCCCGGATGTTGAGTGACACACATTCATTGGGAACGTCATATGGCCGTATGTTGAGTGTCACACATTCATTGGGACCGTCATATGCCCGTATGTTGAGTGTCACACATTCATTGGGAACGTCATATGCCCGTATGTTGAGTGTCACACATTCATTGGGAACGTCATATGCCCGTATGTTGAGTGTCACACATTCATTGGGAACGTCATATGCCCGTATGTTGAGTGACACACATTCATTGGGACCGTCATATGCCCGTATGTTGAGTGTCACACATTCATTGGGAACGTCATATGCCCGGATGTTGAGTGACACACATTCATTGGGAACGTCATATGCCCGTATGTTGAGTGTCACACATTCATTGGGAACGTCATATGCCCGTATGTTGAGTGACACACATTCATTGGGAACGTCATATGCTCGTATGTTGAGTGTCACACATTCATCGGGAAGTTTTTATCCAGCCACAACGGTCAAACAAAGGGCGGAAGCTGCAAACTTTCGAATTCTTTCACTCATTAAGCGACCATAACGATCAAAGGAACCTAAACAAGAAGCTCATATTGATATGCATCCACTACTGATGATATTGCCTATAAGGGCAAACTCAGCAATAGCCAGTATGATAGTTTAACGTAGCAATCACTTGGTGGCGCACCCCCTACATGATCAGGAGATCTGGAGAACTGGGTGATCATGTATCAGTCTAGCTGTCATGTGGATGGTACTTAATTTGTAGTATGTACTATGAACATTCCTATCCTGAAATTTACTGGATCTCTTATTTATAAGAAAATATAGTAACAGGCACGAGAAATAAATAAACTAAGAACTTAACTGATCTTTGATGCTGTAAGCCAAATCAAATTTTTGAGCTCATTTTTTGTAGCAAGAGCATAGAAAATTCAGACGTGAATCTAAGGAAAATTTCAGCCGGTGCTGACTTGATTGTAAAACATGATTTATGAATTTTACAAACGCTACTTTATCAATCAAATATCACTTGTTTTTTCATGAAAAAGTGACGCTGTTTTGGGTATCACAGATCCCCTTTTGAGTCTACCTTATTTCATATTTAACTAATACTATTTATTCAACTTTTTCTGTCAAATAAATCTTATGGATGCTTTCGACCTTGAATACAGTATATGTATTTATTTATATCTTTGGTTGAAGTCCACTTGCGGTATGGACAGGCTTGAAAGCCTATTTAGGAGTTCGCATGCTTAGAAGTTTAACTGATTAAGAAAGCAAATCATACCAACTTAGGAAGTTGATTGGTTAACAAAACAAATTTTTACTCATTTACAAATTTGTTAGGTGAATTAGACAATCTTTTTCTTTAGTCCCCTGAGGTTGCCGAAAGTCATCCACTTATAAATTCCCAGGCAAAAAAATTATTGGGTGAATTAGTTACAATTTCGATGATTGTGGCCATGACATTGCCAATATATGTTTTGACGTAACTTCTACTAGCCTATGCTACTATATACCTTAACTGATGATAGTAATATGCAAGTAATAGTGCTGCCATTGTCCAACGGTTATAATGCTGGCATAGTAGCGACAATAGTACTAATCATGGCTGAACTACGTGACGTAGTTCAGCCATGGTACTAATATTGCATGTACAATATCTATGTCGGATAATGACGCAAGTGATACTAACATTGTGCAACGGCAATAGTCCTAACATTGTATTCATGTAATAATACAAACGTTAGATAACAGTAATAATACAATGATGACATTGCTAACATTGTACAACGGTTATGATGCAAATATTATGCAACGATAATATTGCTGCATTATACAATGGTGGTTTTGCTATCATTGCACATTGGTACTGGTGCTAGCATTGTGCGGAAATAGTATTGTTACACGTCGGTTGCACTGTATTACTGCAATATTGGTAGCACTGTTACACTGTGTCGAATTTTCGCTATCAGAAGTTACCCGACAGTTGAATTCATTGACGTTACATGAACGTTGTATATGTTGTTTAAAATAAATTTTAAAATATTTCAATGGTAGTATGTACAATATCCAGAAAACTTAATAATGGCTTTGGGAAAATTTTGTGTATTTGTTTATGATGATACATATTTATGTCTTTTAAATACTCATCTTCCAAGTCCGCACCTGCAGAAATTTTCACTATGACTACACAACTGAGCCTGCCGTCTGGAATTTCTATGCATTGCGATGAAAACAGTTCATGTCCATTCAAGTTTTGTCAATCGCTTTCATCATGTGCCACGTCCAAAACTGATCCGTAAAAGACAAATAACTACATCAAGGATACGTTCCTTTAGCTTCGGGTATGGTAGGTTAGGTTAGGTTCACCTACTGTTGGTTGGTTAACGTCGGACTAGATTAGGTGAGCTCTGGAAAGCTTAGGTATATTTAAAATTGTTGGATAAGGTTACGCTTGGTTAGGCCAGACTAAGTCAGTTATTTTCAACCAGGATAAATCTAATTAGGTTATATGAAGTTCGATCGGTTTAAGTTAGGTCAGGTTAAGTTAGGTAATGCAAGTTGAGGTTAATTGTGGTTTGAGGCACAGGGAAGAGACTCATTGTATATTGTATGTACATTATATATATATGCATATCCATGTATATTCATATATATATATATATGTATATATATTATATGCCTATGTATTGAACGCAAGCTTAAAAAGTGTATCTACCAAAAAATATTTAAAAAAAAAAACCTGGGCTCACCATCCCTTTCTATGCCTATTACATATTACTTCTGTAATATTTGTAAATATTTCTTCATTGTCCTTTTGCAAAATCTTTTTTTCTTTGAAATTTGTTATTCTGTACATGTTTCTATTTCTGTTCTCAATGAAGGTTTATTTTCTATTAATCACATTATTTTTCTACTATACTATTTATTTAAGTATCTGTTTGTATTTTTAAATGACATCCTCACCCCTGTGGCGAGGGGGGGTTGGCAGCGACCTGAGCATGAATATACCCCAGATCGCTGCCTCCACAGAATACACGCCACCGTATTCCCTGCGTGTCGTAAGAGGCGACTAAAAGGGACTGGGTGACACTGCTGCTGGGTATCCAGTGCCTCTCATCCAGGGTTGACAGGTGGGAGCTGGAGGTTCAGTCTCCCCCTACCTCTTCCTCCGACTTGTCGCCGAACGCCAGCCCACTCCGGGGGGAAGTAGTTTAATTCCCCTTAGCTTCCCCCCAGATCTGAGAAGGCCACATAAAGAAAACACGAAACACAGTTTGCATTTATTTTTTATTATTATTTTTGATGGTGTTGAGCATCTCGAAGCATTCTATGCAGCGCTGAATATGTTCGCCAGCGCATCTGACGATTGTGATAGCTAACCTAGATTGGCATAGCACAACCTAGCCTAGCTTAACCTAAGCTAGCTTAATCTAGACTGGTTTAAGCTAGCCTAGCTTGACTTAGCCTCTCCTGATTTATCTTAAGCCGACTGAGCCTAACATAACTTAGGGTGCGTTCGATTGGGCGGCGAAATTAAACCTTGGAGGCTTGACTTGTTAGCAATTTCAGACAGAAGCTTGGGCCTGTCGTTTCGAATCGTGTTGCAAGTGCTAATTCCGACCCTATTGCTTAAGGCCTACTAAAACTCATCTCTTACTGAGCTAGACTGAGTTTTTGGAGGTCTCATAATTAAGTGATCAAGGGTTAACGCCGCAACAGCCATTCTACTGTCACAACCAGAGCATCTGTCTCATGTTTCGAACAAGTCAAACCTCAATGGCTTACGTTCGGCGCCCAATCAAACTCGTCCTAAATTAATAATAGCCTGATCTTCCAGTAACTGACCTAGCCTCATCTAACCTAGCTGGATCTAAACCTACCTAATTTTATTTGATCTAGATTGAGTTCACCTGTCTTTACCTTACCCAGACTTCCCCATTCAAAATAACTTACCCTAATTTCGCCTCTTTACCGCAAACCCATCATAGTCCTGTTCTTGGCGACCCAACTTGACCTAGTCCATCACGATAACAATTTTTCTTTTTTATTCTAACAACATATAAATTATTCTAACAACACTACCAAAAGAGAAAAAAAATGAAGTTTCATTTCAAAATTTGGTATGTTACATAACTGGTAGAACACTCAGAGGTTACTAGGGTAGGTTCCTGAACGCAAAAACTACTTTTTCGTAATTTCATTTTGCAAAATATTTCTGCCTGGCATAGCAAATATTTTGCAGGAACTTCTGTAATCGTTTTGCACCTCAATCAATTTGGACGTGACACAAGAAAAAGCTGAAATAGACAACTACTTACTAGTGATGCTGTAGGCTACCATCAGTGTCAAACATTAGTGAGCATTGGTATTCGCATCTAGGCGTCGGTAATGTTCCAAAGTAATTACAATAGATGTTAGTAAATTTAAGCAGTAAACAAATTTTTAAAATAATTCTGCAGACCCAATTGATAATCCAATATGATATCTAACTACTAAGGTATTTCTAAACTTAGTTTTCAATGTTACTTTTTAGTTACAGGAAATGCTGTATTATACGATGCAAAATTAACCTCGGCCGTCAAATGATTTATATTATACAGGAATTGTCATCACTATTATATTGAATCTGTGTGTGCTCCATGTAAACATTTTATTACTTTTTTAGTTATTCAGATTCTAAAATTTCAAAGATTTTCTAGATATCTTTTTTTCCCTATTCTAAAAATGTTTTCTTCGCTCAAGCTAATCCTTTACTAGTCTAATCTAACGTACCCCGTCTAACCCAAAGTACCTCGTCTAATCTAACTGACCTCATCTAACTTAACGCACCCTGTCTAACCTAAAGTACCTCGCTCATCTAACCTAACTCACCTCGTCTAACCGAACATACCTCCTCTAGCCACACTCATCTAACCTAAAGCACCCCGTCTAACCTAACATAGCTCATCTAACCTTACTCTCCTCGTCTAACCTAACGTACCTCTTCTATCCTAATGCAACTTGTTTATTATAGCTCATCTCACCCACTTAATTGACAGCCCCAAATCTTCAGAGCATTAGCGCATTCCTTGGATTCACTAAGTACAAGTTGTATTCACTATTTTGTCTGACTCGTAGTTTTATTTCCGTACTACTATATTCTCTGAAAGTTTGAGTTTCAGTATATATACCCTAGTAAAAATTGTGAGTTTTCATCGATTATTTAGTCCATAGTTTACGTACTGAAACCGGCCACCAGCAATATCTATAGACAATGCATAGCAGATAACATTCAAAGTATTAGTGCGCGTGCGTTCGCCGTGACATCTTGTGTATATAGATTTAGATATTTAGTAGGTCATAGACTATGTTCCCAAGAGCGACAATGTACATAGGCTATTTTTTATTGTGGAGTTTAGTGTTTTCTTTTGTGGTTGATGGAAAGTTTTGAGTGTGTTGTGTACGCTTTGTTGGATGTTGCGTGTCTAAGGAGAAGCTCAGAGGTCTCGTGCGCCTCCAACCCAACCACGTCTTTTATTTTCCTCTAAACTTTGCAACCTGGCAATCAAGGTCCTGAGCTAAAAATAAGTGTTTTGTTTTGGGGCAGCAAGTTTCCCACTTGTACTCCAACCATGAAAGTTCCTTTCCATGGCTGATATAAATATTTTACTTTGGGACAACAGTTTTCCATTTTCAATCAAATAATCTATGAAAAGAAATTTGTCCCGCAGCATGCACCCGCCTGTTTAGAAATTTGATATACTCTTACTGAAATTTATTACAACCTGGCATTCGTCCCATTTCGAAAATTTTACTTCTACGTCCATACCTTGCAATCTGCCACTTTTCCACCATTCCGAAAGTTCGGAAATTTTGTAGCCTACATTGCAGTAAGGCGTAATTCCACCTTAAATCTAGAATTGCAAGATAAACACTGGACACTCGGCTTTTTCTCATGTTTCCGCCGACTGATTTCTATACTTACATTACAGTAAGGCATAACTCCATCATAAATCTAGAATTGCAAGATAAACACTGGACACTCGGCTTTTTCTCATGTTTCCGCCGACTGATTTCTATACTTACATTACAGTAAGGCATAACTCCACCATAAATTTAGAATTGCAAGATAAACGCTGGACACTCGGCTTTTTCCCCATGTTTCCGCCGACTGATTTCTATACATACATTGCATCTTGGAGCGCTGGCAATCGCCAAACTCATTTCGATCAAGAGCGCGTTCCATTGGATGATGAAATTAATTAAGAAGTCAAGACTTGACTTGCCAGGGGCTCTTGACAGGGGCGCTGAATTGATTTTTAGCCGTTGATCCTTAATCGCTAACCCTTGAGGCTTGGACAATCTCAATAGTGCTTCGTAATTAAGAGTTGTCAGCAACTCGACGCAATCGCGTTACTTCTAACACTTGCAGCATGATTCAAAGTTATGAAACCAACGCTCCTCTGTGAGAGGTAAAAAAAGGCCCCCTTCCGGAAAATCCACGCACACTGATTCGTGCTGTAGATGTAGGTTAACTGGCCGCCGAGGCGTGCACGGTAGCAGTCGGCTAGGGCCCCCTACTCTCCCATTTCTGAGAAAGGTAAGTGCCCCAACGGCAGCTGTGCGGATACCTATCAAATGCTGAGACAGGGCAAGTGCCGCTTGCCTGGGTTGGCACTCGAACCTGCAGCGTCCAGTGTCGAGAGTTCAGCATCCTAGGCTGCTGCTGCCACAGCGAGTAAGTTAAAGACACTTGAAATTTCAGACAAGTCAAGCCTCGAAGTTTTATTTTGTCCGGCCAATGCAACTCGCCTCAAGCCGTCAACTAATTAGACATGTTTAACTCATACTTTGGATCGACCTTTAAGTGCTAACCGCAAAACTAATACATTTGTGGCCGTTGCAAAGTCATTTCTACTCCCTGTGGCTGGCTCGGACTATGTTTTCGGGCACCTCAGGCGCATTCAGTTTGAGGTTTACTCCTGAAAATGACGAATACTAATCGGGCTAGATTATTTTGAAGAAATTAGCACTTTGAGGATATTTTGACTATCAGCTGTTCGTCAGCCACTGAACATGATGCAGCTTAACCATTTACGGGGAAATTGGCCATATATTGTTACTGCCATTATTACAGACCTACAAAAGCAATTTTCAAAGTCCCGGTAGAGAGTCGGCGTATAGGAGTTGTTCAAAAGCCAAATAAAGATTTTTCTTTCGGAGTTGCTTTTAGTCTAATCAATTTTTTAAAGCTAATTATCTATAACTAGCTGGACCCGTGAAACTTTCACGGCTTTGCAGCTCCTTCAGACGGACCCATGAAACGTTCATATTTTAGCATGGTAACACCACATTTATTCTTCAACACAAGGACTCGGTGTGTGATATATCAAGTCCATCCTCTTGGTTGATAATAATATCCATAATTCCCTGCTGTGGAGTAGCCAGGGGAAGATTGTGGGGGACACACGTCCTCCCTAAAAAGTTACACTCGCTCTTCACTGGAAATGAGGCCTTGAAAAATGTACCGCTTAGGGCCTAGCTTTTGTGTCTCGCTGCCGCCCCCCCCCC